>JAMKCH010028437.1:0-18038 GCA_023653785.1 Ophioderma brevispina | reverse complement strand
CGTCCAAAGTTATACCGAAGGGACGAAAACCAAGATATACCAAGGTCCATACTCCTGAGGCAACCCAGGTGCAATACCCGAGACGATACGCACGGCGCAACTATTCGCCCCGGAGTAGAACCAGCGGGTATCCGTCGGGTGTGTGTCAGTGGCGGCGACTCGGTCGAACAATTCACGTACAGCCGCGGCTTATAAGGGAAACAAACCGGCCTGAGAACGCACCAAGGGCGGGGATACCCCAATACAAATTTACTAAGTCTAGATAGAAAATTATTATAAAGCATTCCAAACAATCCTACAACTCCTTTTATCAAAGGCCATTAACCTCGGGACCATAAGACTGCAACGAAAGCAGTAAGGAAACTACCACTGGCCAAAAAGATCTCGGCATGTTTCGATCAGAAATTGTACCAAATCAGACCCATTTGAAAGTTTTCGAAATATACACTTTGTTGACTATGTCTTGCTCTTTCATTTAACAGCTCGCTTGTAAAGAAAGCGTTGCAAAAATGGCTGAGATAGAGTTGCCGAAGGACGCAAAACCCCCCAAACCAAAGTTTGCAGTTTTGGATTTTTGAATGGTCACTGTGTGGTACAACCGCACAATAATAAGGTGTATGATTTTACTTGAAGCGGTTTTCCGACTGTTGATATGAGAGAAAAAGCCTACTTGCAATATATTATGGTCCATGTGTTCGTGTCCCACCAGTACACTGCAATGCCCCTTGAAAAATCAAAAAACTGCAACTTTTGGTTTGGGGGGGGGTTTTGCGTCTTAGCGACGTTCTAGCTCAGCCCATTTCTGCACGCTTTTTACAAGGCCCAGTATTAAATGAAAGCGCAAGCCATAAGCCAAACAAAATGTATATCGAAAAAACTTTCAAAATGGTTCGGACTTGGCACACACTGATCTAAAAAACATCCGAGAGAAGATACTTTTCCTTTGTGCCGTGTAGGTAGTAAACCACAAGTGTACGCTCATTGTGTGAAGGAATGATCGCGCAATAATTAAAAAATGTAAACAACACCGGGCGCCATTTGAAACGAGAACGAAAAACGTGCCAGCCCGCTTACAAATTACATCGACACAAGCTGTAATCACAAATATACAGTTAAAAATCTAATATATAAAAACACATATAAAGAGTAGTGGGAAATAGGGAATATCGATATGAACCGTGGCTGCAGTGCCCGCCCTACGCTAGTCGCTTGGGTGTGAATTATGAGGGTTTCTTGTGTTGACAAACCAGACGCAAAGTCAGGTATAAAGTCCTTAAAAGACCGACTTCGCAAACGAAATATGACAAAACTACAGTCCCAGGGACTTAATAAATGACTTTAACAGATTTTCACAAGTCAGGGCCACCAAGTAGCTAATCTGACCAACAATTCGACAGAACTCAGAGAGTTAAATCATAACGTTACCATCTTGTCGAATTCCCAAGATGAAAAGCGGAGGAGCGGATTGTGGTATGACGTCACTTGGGGGGTTGTCGTCATACAGGGTGATCGAAATGAATATAATTATTTGGGAATTATATTTATGGGAGTTCTGCATCTGCCTAAAGGACAATGCAATTTGTTAAATCAACATCGATTGAAGGTAAGCAGATCGGATGAGTCACTAAGTTTACATCTTGGGAATTCCCCTTTCTCCCCTGTGCAATATATCTAAACAGGTGCATTTTGCACAAACCAATCTAGGGAATTCCATATTCTATTTTCAACATAAAGTACTTTCCCGTGAGAAATCTTTTTCAAAGAAGATTCGAGAAAATAATATTTTAATCAATTTTGAGGACTAAATAGAACAATACTTCTCGTCATCCATAATCTTATGTCATTGATACATGAGGTAGCGAGAGCAGAAGAAATGAAGCGTGACTGGATGTAAATTTGAAACATGCATCAGAAAAACAGGTGGTTTAGACAAGCCGTGGTGTTGAATGATTCTGCCAATGGTAGAAGTGTGACACAGAAAAGGACAGTGGTCCTACAGTTGAACGTGAGGGAGTCTATAACATAGGGCTTGCTTAACAGGGATTGGCACCGTAATGCATGGGTCAAAAGCTACAACTGGGGCCAAACAAATCCACTGGCAAGTTTCGGGAACTCATCCTCACTTTAAAAGATCATTTTCTTGCTAGGATACTTGGAACACTTTCTGGAGTACAAATATCCTGATAGTACTATAAACATTATATTGGGTGTCTTCAAGTCCATAGATCTTTTGATTTTATGAAATACTGAGCAATTCTTCACTCAAACATTGTAGAGAGTCATGAGAGTATATTTTTATTGTTAGCATTTAACAGCCCCATATTTACTGTGCTAAAAATTCTTAATGTCAGCATTACGTAATTGTTCCTTATCAATAACACTTCTTTCTTCAATCATGGTATTCCTACACTGATGCTGCTCAGGATTAAGCTGATAGACGAGTCTTCCACCTTTCTCTAACTTGCGAGAGAGGGTTAAACATTCAAGTTGTAAATTAATATCAGTGTATAAAAATAAAGAATTGACTGAATTATTAAAAGTTCCTCAAGCGACTCCAGTGCAAAGAGGACCCTCTACTATGTGCCTTGTAGGCTTGGTAAGGGGCCACAAAACTCCACACGGTTGCATGCGGTTCTGCGCGTTTTTTTTTCGGTTAGGAATCGTTTTTCTATTGTTCTAAACAATGAATCGCGGGTTCAACCATGAACCGCTGCGGTTAAGTTTTGAGCGTGGTCCTAATGTCCATTTGAGATAATATGCAATGCTTGGCTTCAGTGATTACGAGTCTTCTTTATGCGACTCAGAGATTTCCGATGAGCGGGCGCATTCGCATTAATTTTTAAACAAATCGTGGTTTTTGCAGATCCATGAGCTTATACATATACTACTCACAGTGTTAAAATAACGAAGCTCATTCGATAGTCACCTTCATACAGAAAATCACACCTTTTTAAAAATTCCGACTCCGAATTTTCGTTTATACACGGCCTGTTAGGGTGTGCATAATAAGTGTTAACTGCATGGAAACAAAAAAAATCTGATTCATCTCAACTTTGGAAGTGAGC
This sequence comes from Ophioderma brevispina, assembly GCA_023653785.1. Lineage (NCBI taxonomy): Eukaryota > Metazoa > Echinodermata > Ophiuroidea > Amphilepidida > Ophiodermatidae > Ophioderma > Ophioderma brevispina. The sequence goes on along the minus strand of JAMKCH010028437.1, from coordinate 14,973 downwards.
ATTTTAGGTGGTATTTTTCGTTCTAGATGACTAGTTTTAATACTACACGAAAAAAAATTATATCAAAATCTCTGAATCAGCCTTTAGAACGACCTATATCCTTAGAATTCCTAGCTATTCCTTGTTCGATCAAAAAAACAAAAGAAACGGTGTCTTATCAAAGGATGCAATGTTCTTGGGAAGTACAGCAAGAAAAAGGGAGAGTAGTGTATTCCATTACCCGCTAAAATGTTATAGAGCATTCAACCGTGGATCAGATTCTACATAGACAACGGGCCAACCCTCTTGGATGTTAGAGGTGGTTTATACATCCATCAGGGGGATTTTTGCATAGGAGTATACGATGTTTTTGCTTATATCAGAATGTTCACACCATGATCCTACAATATGAATGAAAATATCACCAATCAGGTTTCAACTTATTAAATGATAGAGAGAATCCCAAGTTATGATTTATAATGTGATTTTTGGAGCCATTTGAAAAGCGCCCCTATCTGGCAAACCTGTTCATCCAGAGATAGGGCATATATCTAAAAAGTTTAGTTTTGGTCCTATATAGAAATGTGGAAAAAGTTTGTACCTTTTATCACAAAGTGCAGAATTTATCATTATATATATAACAGCTGGGCTAAAAAAGGTTTACATACTTGAGGATCAAGTAAAGAAATGGCGAAAAACTATGTTGGAGAGCGTTTTTCTTGGTGATTTGAGTAAGGCCTTTGATATGATTAATCATGAATTATTGTTAAAAAAGTTAGTCTTCATGGGAGTAGGCGGAACCGAAATAAATGGTTTCATTCGTACTTAACCAATCGAACTCAACACTTTCTATTAATAAGACAATATCTTCACAAAGTACTATTGTTTCGTGTGCACCCCAAGGTTCAATACTTGGTCCCCTCTTGTTCCTTCTGTTGATAAATGATATGCCAGATAATCTTAATTATGTAACCATCGATATGTATGCTGACGACACATTGATATATATGTGTGATAAAGACCCTAATCAAATTACAAATTGTTTGAACAATTATTCAAAGGTACTTAACATGTGGTTTAAGGACAATCCTATGAAAGTTAATGTGGATAAAACTAAAGTAATGCCCCTTGGCATAAGACTAACAAAATAACATTGATGCGATTTTGAATGGTGCTAAAATTGAAAATCAAATATTTGGAACTATACAATGATGCTAATTTGAAATGGAATAGAGTCTATATGTAAGAAAGTGTCTCGGTAATGAGAAGGGCTAAACTTAAACAATCGTTAATTACAATTTATAATGCGATGTTTTGCCTCATTTTGATTACGGAAATGTCGTTTGGAGTAACTGCGGGGAGATAAATTATATTAAACTTCAGAAACTCCAAAATATGGCAATGAGAATCATCTTAGATGCTCCCTTTATGACACATATAAAGGATATGCTCCATACCCTGAGCTTCATGGACATTCATGATCGTATTACTACGTATGCAACAGGGTGGCATGCAATATCAGATTGTCAAAAACTGAACCCCCAAATTAACTTACTTCACTGATTAATATTTAAGTAACTGTCACGCAAATTAAAGCACTATAGCAGCTCTTCTTGCCATCTCTGTAATCCCTCAATGTAACCCAATTATGAACAGGTGCCTTCAATACAATGGAGTGAATTAACACTGGAAGCCATAATCTTAATTATGATATAAGAAATTCAGATTCTCTTGGCGTTTTCAAAATGAAACTAAAAAAAGATTTAAAATCCATGATAGTACCCTTAAAATTATTGTATTTTGCGTATTATATATATGTCATTGTTGTTATATACAGGGCCCTAATGTAAATCACTTGCGTTGTGTAGGCTACCCTGTTGAAAGATGTTAATAAATAAATAAATAAAAGTCCCCTTTAAGTGCGAGTATAACAAAGTATTCGATTCAATCTGTTCGGTCATCACTAATAGTAACTAATAGTACATGAAACGTTTGTTTCCAGTGTACACTTGGAGCATAGAGTGACTCACATTACCGCAGGTGTAACTGAAAACAATTGGTAGCCAAGTGCAATCATACGCCTGGCCACCCCACACAAATCAAATTGTACAAAGAGGCCATTTGTTTATTATTAATTGAGATGCAGAGTCATAATGGCAGGCTTTTCAAAAAGGCGGAATTTGACCTTTTCTTTTTTTCAGCGTTCGGGATACCACCATTCACAAGGCACCGTAGAAGTGAGAGCCAATATAACATTTGTTGACAATTTTCGCAAGAGGTCATTGGTGCTTCAAAATCATTGCCATCTATCGATATGGACAAAGTCAGAAAACTTTGGTAATTTAGTATATACTTGTAGGTTTTGTTTACCAAACCCTTGACAAAAGTAGGCAAATTTATTAAATTCACTCATGATCTATCACATTTATAGATACCATAGACGTTAAATACACTATCAGTCTTCTTCTTCTGCGTATCGAGGCAGCCGCTAATGTGTTGTAAACGTTTGAGCCAACTCACTGTTGATTGGTTGGGGTTTGGATATCTTTATCCCCCGGCGGACGAAAGGTAGGTCAACTCGTTAAGAATGTGATCCGCAGACTGTGATGGAGAACCACATTGGCAGGTTGGCGAGGGCCGCAGCCCCCATCGGTCCATTATTGCTATTGAAGCGACCGACTCCTGTGCGAATCCGGTTTAAAGGGTACCACATTCCTTTCGTGGGAGATGCGGCCAGGTGTAGCTTATCTGTCTAGTGTAAATAGAGAGTTGATCTGGTCATGGAATGTCTAGCCAGGCAGTATTCCAGGTCTGTAGATGTATGAATGGGGAACTGGAGTTTAGCAGTGTGTCGTCAGAAAGGTCGGCGAGAGCGCAGTCTCTGTCTACCGAGTTGGTGTTATTCTTGACAGTGGTTATGTTCCAGCAGTGCTGTTGTCCAAGCAGGGCCTTATTCCATAGTTATGTGTGATTGGTGCTCCCGTCCGAAGTGCTTGGCCGTTCAATGCCTGAAAGCACAGGTAGGATTTCAGATGGGTGGGGGCGGAGGCAGCCAGTTATTGTTCTCAAGGTCTCGTTGAGTAACCGGTCCAGCTCCTTTGTGTGAGAGCTGTTGCACCATGCCTGGGCGGGCATATTCAGCAGTGATGTAGACCAGAGCCAATGTACAGTGGTGCGTAGGGTCGTTAGACTGGCACCCCATGAAGATCAAGCAAGTCTGCACAGGAGGTATAACCTTGGCGCATACGGACCTCGAGGATGCTGCCGTAAAGTAGGACTGCCGGTCATTCTTTCACCGCCAAATTAGGTTTGGTGTGGATTGTAGGGCACGAGCTCTCCATATGATGTTGATTTGAAGCTGGCGATTGGGCCTCTTTGGTGTTGAGGTGGAAAGGCAGTAGCGGTGGTCTGGCTTCGCTCATCTTCAAGTCAGTCTCCAGGTCTTGAGATAGGATGCTGCAAGTAGGGCCATGTCTGTAGACGTGTGCTTTCTACTTCTGTCCAATTTCTGGACCGAGTGGAGGAGGGCAATTCGGTTGGCGTAGCCATATTGTCTCGATGTTGTTTGAGGTATATCGCTGCTATTACAAGTTGAACATCATAGGAGCCATACAGATCCTTGTGGTACCCCGTTCCTCAGACGACGCATGAGAGCTAACTACCTGCCATACATGGTCTTAGATGAATAAAGCTAAACGGTTTGCAAGCAGTACATATGAATTGGTACAAGGTGACGATCCGGATGTCCCTGAGAGCTTGAAGTGTCAGGCCCTGGTCCACACGGTGTCGTATGCTGCGGTAAGGTCCACCAAGATGACCCCTGCCTTACGGCACTTTTCAAAGCTTTCCTCAAATCATTTGTGAGTTTTAACCAATCTGTGGGAACATAGCTTCCGGCCACTATCAGTGATAGTAACAAGTAAAGATAGTTGAAAATGTGCAGAATATCTTAAAGTAAAGGATAAGTCTGTTGATATCACAATTACATTTTCCAACTGGAAGAATTGATTTTCAGAAAGGAAGAAACGGCAGTGTTCAAAGATTGAAAATCTCCATTCAATTACGTGTTGTAGTAAGTCTCCGTACGGACTTAATACTCCAAATATCCGATTTTGTGCTTATTAAGGTTGCTCTGGTCTTATCATTTGCAGGGTATGTTAAGATAACCTGTACTTGTTACAGACATGCAAAAATCTGTTTTTTATGATTTTTTTTTTTTTTTTTCGATTTGCTTACTTAGCAAATCACTGGTATAGTGCCTTTAAGTAACGCAAAAGAAGAATGTCTGCACTATTATTTGTTTATGGTCCTCTTATCTCTCCATCTAGAGAATAAATAATAATATATTTCTTAATCTTATAACGCGACGACAAATCCACCAAAGTGCTCAGGGAGCCGCTGTGGAGCGCCTTAGCTGCTACAACACAACGAGTAAATCCAGAACGACAAGGAAGGCTTTTATGGAAAGAAGTCCGATTTTAGATGCAGAAGGAAACCGAAGTTCCCTGTATGCACAGACAACGTTGATTTTGAATATTAATTAGATTTACATTAGTGATCTAAAAGCACTCGTATCTGTTGACTTTACAACAATTTTGTACAAAAATGTACAGGCAGTTAGGTAAAGAACCATTCCTGTTGATATATAAGCTGTGTATTAAGCTAATAGTAACAGGACAAGTTTGTGTTAATTTATTTATATAGAAATAATTGGTAAAGGTAGCTAGTTAAACAGGCCATATTATTAATATGTTTATGTCGGTGTAGTATAAGATTTAGCTAATAGTAAATAGACTTAATGTTGTAAACCTGTGGTAAAATTCAAATCCATTGAGTAAAGTCAATCTCAATTTTGTACCCACTTTTCTGTATCTGTATATTTAACATGTACACATTGTATATACATTGTATACACATTGTATATAACTAAATAAAAAATATGCAAATGTCAGGACACTGAAATAATTAGTAAATTTTACACTTGTACAGTAAAATCTTTGTATATTCGAATTACGTGAAACCCCTTGCATATTTGGACGAAGGCAATACTGATTTGGGGTTCAATCCCCAGCTATGCAGAGACTAGACCTTTGTTGCCATTGCAAAACATATTGTGACCATGGTACAAAGTTCCTGTACAGAATCGGTTTACTGGAAACTGATGCATTCAGTTATACAATGGTCTGTTAATGATTGAAGGATTTATGCCATTGTTGGCCGGGATGTCAAATACGTTTTGCGCGAATCTCTTATTACAAGGTTGGCTCATTTTTGATGACCAAATACAAACTTAGTTGTGGTTATGTGTGCATCGATATAAGAATGCATTATCAAAAGTAAGTTATATTTAAACAACATTTAATGAAATAAACGCTGGTGTTTTCATCCTGGTACTTCGTTTGAAACATCCATCTATCTTAGATGTGAAATTATGTATTTTAGGTTAACATTTATTTATAAGCTACATTACTATACATTGTATGAGAATCATAAACCTTTTTACTTGTGGCCATTAAAATAATTCCTTTTGCCTCTCACGATGAATGGACAGACCTAAAACTGTTAATGAGGTCTCACTTATTTTGAAATCTACTACAGAAGTAAATAACTACAATTTTAAATCCTCAAGTAACTTTCTAACTTTCTAAACTAAAGTAAATGAGCACCATTTGCAACCTTTTCTCTGGCTGTATAGTTAACATTTATAAAAAGAATGTTTCGTATTTAGGAGTGTTATGAAAATCAACACAGTGAAATGATCAGCCTTGCAATGCATAGAAATTTTTGATTTGTAAAGTGAATTAACCAAGCGTGCCGGTAAGTGCAGTGTATTTCTGTCTAGCGCTGTAAGTCACAGTAAAAAATTATGTGTAAAAAGGGCATAGAGACAGAAAGGATGAACTGTCGTACTTTTCCATTGACATTGTGTGGGCTAAAAAGCTAACGACGACAGTGGCCTGGTCATCATTCGGTAACAAGACAACCGTTTCCAGACATTGTAAGCTCCAGGACACCATACAAGGGTAGGTTCTGATCATTGCAAAGGCATCTGATGATGAAAACGTGTTGAAAACTGTGACCCCGAAGCAGTGGCGTAACGGGCTCTGAGGGGGCAAATTTCCCAGTCTGGGGAAATTTTCCCTCTCAGGGGGGTCAAAAGGCCAATTTTTCCCGGTCAGAGGGCTAAAAAACGGCTGATTTAGCATACTATCCCCCTGCCCCCCCGAATGTTACGCCACTGCCCCGAAGAGAAACACAAGAGATCACATGGTCTAAGATGGCGGTTCGTATGAGGAGGACATGTGCGAATCGCGCTGCCGAGAATTTTTAATTTTTCTGTCCAAATATTATTCTTTTGCTCATATAAATCCGGTTCATTGAATTGGAGGGGACCTTTTACAACTCCGCCGACAAAATGGGTGTCGATTTAACTACCTGGAGAGCCAGAATTGGTACTTTTAAACAGCCTATGTCTTGGCGAGCTGGCGTAGGAAATAACAACGATGGAAATCATGTGAAACTTGGATTATGCTGTCGAATTCTCCTCTCGGGTCTTTTGCTGGGACTTGTATGCTGGGATCGCCAGGTTATCGGACTAACTGTAGATGCTTATTTTGAAGCAATGGAGCGGCACTTTGGATTAAACCAGGATTTAACTTCTGAGTATTCATGCAACATTCATCTTATGCAACCAAAAAACATGACGATGTCATGTAAGTTTGCCCCTACGTACCTTACAGATCCATATAATGTCTTATATGTCTCGACGTCACAATCATAGAAAACCCCCTGGGTGTTACTCCACCGTCTACCTCCTCCAGCAAAAGTATGCACTTTAACCACGACGATCAGTAATTTATTTCGACCTCCTGAATTCTTTACCCATCTCTACGAAACTGTCAAAGAACTTGTTGTGTACCCCCACTCCAAATGTCTGATATTGGTTAAAGACCCTACTTGGCATTGTTTTTGGTAAACATTATTAAGCTTATCACAACAAAAACTTTTGTTAAGCAACGACGTAGAGTCCAAGCCTGGCCCAAACACTACTGATTACGCAACTAAAGAAGACATGAAAGAAAAAGTGATCGGTTGGACAAAATCCTTAAAAGCATTGAAATTGAAACAAGCAGTGGTCTGCCATGCAAGACAAGATTAACGTTAGAGGATCGGTGTCGTATTAATGACACAAAATGCTGATACCTGATCGCGAGGACATAAAGCGCTTATCAGAAAGGATTGGGTTTTTGGAATCTGAATTGCGAAGTACCAAGGGAAGATCTAGTAAAGTCCGAAGAAGCAAATAGGAAGAAGCAAATAGGAAAATGCAAAAAAAATTAAATGACCTAGAGGACAGAAATAGAAGAAAGAACTTGATTTTCGCTGGTGTACCCAAGATCAAAAATGAATCATGGAAAAAAGTGAGAAACAAGTAGAATAATACGTAGCACGTGAATCTTGATTCCAATAGTGTGAGATAAACTGCTCATCGTATTCCAAATGGGCCTACACACAAATGGAGCAAAACCAATTGTTGTCATGTTTACAAATACAAAGATAAAGAAATGGTCTGAGGAAAATGCAAGTAAATTGAAGGATGCAAATATTATGTCAACCAAGATACTGTAGACATAGAGAATCCATAAAATCTTGAGTGAAAAGGGGAATGAAATTAAAAATGTGTCAAGAAAACAGAACTATGATAAGAAAATGGTGTTACAGATACTGATGGAAATGTATGTTTCAGTCTTTTTTATGAGAAGAAAACAAAGAAGTTGTTGCCAAATAGGGATAGCATGACCTTTAATTAGATTACCAACTAGTGTCAAAAGACAATTAAAATTTCCTTTTCTGGAATATAGAAGGACTTTCTTCAAAATTGATCATCTGATTGATTGAAAACTGTATGGAAATATGATATAGCTGCTTTGTGGAACATGGACTACTATGTAGTCCTTTTCTTAAAATTTGTATCGGGGTTTACATTATTTGATGTCACAGGGATATAAACCTCGAACTGTCGGTTCTGGAGGGTTAGGTGTGGTGTGCTTAAAAAATGATTATGTTGACGCGTTAGTAGAAATTTTAACGAAACCAAGAGGAATGTATCTTTATTTTACTAAGTAAAACCTGTTTTGGTTTAGAAAATGATATTATTTTGGCGGTATATACCGCCTGTAAATTCTACTCGTCATACTTTACTCAAAAGCCAATATAGATACTCTCGAGGAGCTATCAATGATTCTTGATAATCATCCTAACACAAATATTTGTTATTGCGGTGATTTTAATTCACGCACAGGCCATGATCTTGATTACATCGAAAAGACTCTGTAAAGTTATGTTGCTATGAATGAGGTTTATGCTAAGCTACTGTTTCAAAATCAAGTCAGTCAAAAAGATGTGTCGTAACTCTGGGGCCGTAAATTTGCTTTGCTCTCTGTCAATTATTTATTGAACGGTCCTGGGATAGAGATTACAAACGGTGAATTTTACTTTTATTGGTCACCAAGGTTCCAGTGTCATTGACTATGTAATCGTTTCTACTGACTATATAGATTTGTTATTTTGAGATAATGGATAGGGGTGAATCATATCATATTCCACTTTGCTGGGTCTATTGATTCTAATATATATAATCACATTGGAAATAGTCAGGTATCGACATCTGTACGTATAGTTATGTTAAATACAAATGGGATGATCAACAAAGGCTACAATTCAGAGCTAATCTTGAGTCGAACACCTGTCAAGAAATGATTACGGCAGCCCAGATTTTATGGTATACAATATTGACTGCTATGAGGTGCATGGTTGAACTAGGCCCAAGGTGATCTCGAAACATACTATGCCCCTCGGCAGGGGCATAGTATGGTTTCGAGATCACGAGGGCTATAGTTTTCAACCATGCTCCGAATAAAAAGCAGTCAATATTTGTTTTATATACCGAATATATAGATTCTTGTCAACTGATTGGTTAAAAGGGACCTTCTATTCTAAGCCAGGATGCTAAGCACAGGCCTATAATATCATGTATGTGTAGGCAATGGCATGCATGCATGGCTGTAACAATTTTGTGTAATTAGGGTCAAAACTTATGAAAGAATTCGCAACAATTAGCAAGCATTTTTTTGTCGGCAAGATGCGTACAACTCGAATTCAGCAACTTTTCAGGCATGCAGATGGCCGTTATCGTGTCAAATATAATCCTCGGAATATCTTCACGGTGTATTTTACCTGCAGTTTGGTATTAGCCTTTGATCTGCATCTCTGATTCCTTTCGGATCTTTACAAGCTATAGCATGAAAAGGTCCTGCGATTAGCCATTTCCTTGCCAAGCCTGCATCAGACTTGCACTACATTGTTGCTTTAATCCGTACATACTGTCAGTTCGGCGCGGCCAGACTCCAGGCTGGTTCGGCATATGCGCTCAAAATGCAAAATGCGATCTCTTACACCAGCCTCAATATGTAACTCATAATACGGATGGATATATATAGTCCGTACAGCAGTCTCTCTGTTGGGAAGAGGTTGTCCAGTGTATAGGTCATGAATGAGATGCCCGCTCTCCCAGTGAATAGTTCATTTTTGGTTCAATTCTTGAAGCTAGTTGAATTATGCCTCCAATTTTAACCATCAGATGACAGGGATCTATATATGAGGTAATTAATTACAAATACAGACGTAGCTATGAAGTGATAACACGGCGCCTCCAAATTCTTTTTTATAGTGATCAGAAGTATGATTGTTCGAAATGACATGGTAAAGAAGGTTCGTTCGATGGAAAATACATGGTTTGATAATGAATTAACAAAATGAAGCAATGAAATTGTCCCTTTTACGTAAATTAGAAGATCCAATTAGAATCTCGATATGAATAGATACAAGAATTATAGAACCATGTACAAATCCCTTTGTAAAACAGAAAAAAACGTTCAATACAAAAGTAAGTACAAAAGAAAATTGCAACATTGACTACGATCCGAAGGACGTCTGGTACAAGGGAAAATATCCACGATCTCTAAAGGGTAATAGTGTGTGACTCACGCACCCATAAATATGGATGTTTGGTATCAACATTTGAGATACAGATTTTTAATCAAATGACAAATGAGATGGAGAATTCGGAGAAGACACATCGAGGGCTTCAAGTATTGCGAGGGATCGTGATATTAATGATGTTACTGATTTAGACCTAAATTCCCCTATAAGTAGGGATGAAATCACATATGTATTAAATCAATTGAAAGTTAAAAAAGCTCCTGGCTTAGAGGGTTTATACTATTGAAATTTTAAGCACGTTCCGGATAATGTTCTTAATCTCATCCATTCGCTATTTAATAATTCTATTGAGATGGTATATTCCCATCAAATTGGAGCAAAGGAATAATTGCCTTATCTCTCTACTGTTTTGCCGCCAAATTGTCTTTAAAAATCATAGTTCATGCAATTTCGCAACTGGTACTGTAAACTCCGCATTCCAGTTAATTTGATTTGACTGATCCCATATAAATCAAAAAACCGATGTTTAAGTTTACCGTTCTTTTTTGGCAAATTCCCCCGTATGTGGCATGGAGTTCCTGAGCCATTCAGAGATGATTTCATTGTTTATAGCAGTAAGACAATTTTTAAGAAAGTATGAAAAAACATTTCACCGAAATAAGCTTTGAAGAGCTGGAGCGGACTCCTCAGTAATTTATTTCTAAGTGTATTTTTTAGAAATTGGTTGTCTGCAGTCTGCCATAGCTTCCTTGCATTCCCAACATGGTCTGCTTTTTTGTGAGGGGGTGTTTAGGGTTATTGAAGTTAGTTAGGGTGGGTTGGTTGTGTTGGCAATTTCTGGTAGGGGTTTTGGTGGGGTGTGGTTAATGGGTTATTGGACATGTGGGTTTTCTTGTTCAATGAAATATGGCTGTCTGATTTCTTGTTTTTAAATGAAAATTGAGTGAAGATTCAAAAAGATTTTGTATTTTTCAATGGTGTTGTGCTTTGGCCTCAGTGAGTCGGAGGAGACACATCCTTTGGATGACAGGGTCTGGCTCCTGATTCCTCCTGGCTAGCTCACTGAGCAATTTTAATTTTAATTTTTTATTCTTGATTGATGAGATGTCTGTATATTGTTCCAATTTTGACGTTCTTAGCCGAATATGTAAATAAATAAAAAATCCATAAAAAGGTTCGGTTGAAAATCCTGGTAAGTACAGGCCTATTACCCTTTTGGATGCGTTGAAAAGGTTTCACTTCAATGTTGAATACAAACTTACAAATGGTGTGATCAAAAAGATAACATCCCTGAAAACCAAGCAGGCTTCCGTAAAGGGTATTCGACGTTCACAATATTTTTACATTGCAAGTGTGATACAGAGAAACTCTTAGACCGAGAGGAAAAATGTTACTGCCTTTTGTAGATTTCAAACAAGCTTTTTGACAGGGTTTCGAGAGATAAACTTATGATCAAATTAATTCTGTTGGAATTCGGCAAAATGAGGAAATTTTGTTCAAGTTTAAATAAAACGCGTGCAAGCGTGCGTTCGTGAAGGAAATGTTATTTCCGACTTTTTATCTTGTGTAAACGGACAAACAAGGTTGCTAATTAGTCCGCTCCAATGTCCTTATTTATATCGGACTATCTAATATCCTTGATTGCAATGGTGTTCATGGCTTACAATTAACTCCAGATACCACCGAGATTAATGCGTTATATTATGCTGATGACATTGTCTTTAATGTCTGACACAATTGGTGGCCTCAAGAACATATTAGTAGCTCTTACAAGGAATTCTTGTGAAAAATGGCGAAATGAGGTAAAATTCTTAGTAGACAAAAATATGATTTTTCGTAAAGGAGGCCGCAAACGAAGCGAATGAAGCTTGGTTTTATGAAAGTAACCCTTTGATGTGGTTGCATCTTACAAACACCTAGGTATTCACAGTCAACTGGAAAGCATGGGGAAGAAGACACAGAGTCTTGGCGATCAGGCTTCCAAAGGCTTTAAAGTGCCTTAGGAAAACTATGAATGTTGTTGGTGATATGTCTTATGATTCTTATTTTAACTTTGATGCAACTATTTTACCTATATAAACTATGGTCTGAAATCTGGGGTTATAAACAGTGTGACTGTATAGAAAAGGTTCATATAAAGCATGTAACCTGTTCATTTACAATCTCCCAAAAATACTGCAAATTGTGCGGCCATTGGCGAATGTGGCAGAACCCTAATTTATGTAACCTGTATGACTCGTATAAAATTTTGGTTTCAGCTTTACATTGGGAAATGAATAGTGCCCCAAAGGTGTTATATTATGTGTTTAATTGGATGAAAGAGGATCAACAACCTGGGTCACGCACGTAAAAAAAACGATCCTCCTATTTATGTAACACACAATTGGGCACTCTGATGTTTTTTTGTCTCTTGATCCATTAAGACTATTGCACTTTTAAAGAGTTTATTGGCCCTGAAAAATACTAGTAGTTATAAAGACTCAATCTCATAGATAGCGTTTTCCTAGCCAGTTAATATGTTCAAGTCATATTCGCAAGATTGAAATTGGAGAAACTGAGATTGAATGTGGAGGACCGGCCTTTGTGACCTGTGTAGAATGGGAATATTGAAGACTAATACCATTTGTGTCTTGGTTTTGTGTGACATTCGCCAAAAATATTTACCCGGAAATACAGATCCTATACCGAGGCCTCCAAGGTTATATCTCTGATGATTTCCGATAACACAACTGATATAAGTTGGTCTCTCGGTGTTTGTTTTTCATGCAATGAAATCCGTGAAATTGGAATTTCTGTAATTATTTCACTTTAAATTAAGCATGATGTCTTCCTCATATTTTGGTCATATATATTGTAAAAAAAGTGCAAAGGGCCAAGGGCCTATATGTACAATAAATATGAACGGCTGGTGTTCAGTTTCTATATCTATCTTCATGGTCAGCATGGCTGTTTCCATGCACTAGAGGAAATAAACGAGGTAGAGCCTTGAGAATGTGCCCAAATGGCCATAAAATTGAATTATGAATGCCCAACAGCGGGTTCATATGACCGGAAGTAATTGATATTAAATGGTGTTTCAGCTATACTTAATTTAAAAACCAAGAATTCTTTTAAAATTATACCTCTGGTCTCGATGTATGTCGGGCGTCAGCACTAAACAATTCGCAACAAGGCGGCTTCTCGTAATTTTAAGTAGTATAAAAGGTTTTGAACTAGTATTATTCTTAGTAAGGACCTATCATACATGACGTGCACGCGGAGCGTATATAGTACATGTTTAAGGTAAGTATTATTGCAAAGAGGAGGTATCATGTTCTTCCCATACCCTTTTTTCACTCGTCACTGAGTTTTATAGTGAAAAAAGTACCTAAATGAACAGAACTCACCCAATCTTGCAATTCAATTTGTACCGATTCAAAATGGCGTCCAAAAAATGATTGTTTGTTCGCACAAAATCTCCCGCAAAAAGGGAAAACCGCTTTCCAAACGGGCTTTTTTCCATAAGTTTGACACATAATAGAGAACCATGAAATACAACATTTATCAATCCTGAATAATAAATTTGAAAAAGTTACTCCAGTGCGGTTTCAAGAGACAAAAGAAGATTCCTGATAGCTCCCACTATGAAATGCCTTATTTATTTATGTAATTCGCATAAAATGCCAAGGCCGATTTGAATTTTTCCACCAAAATAGCGCATTGATAATTAGGTAATACATAAAAGTTTGGGCAAAAATAATATACGTTAAAAAAAACAAATGTTGGGGATCCATGTGGACCCCTTATACACTTAGTGTCATTGTACTTTTGCAATGAAATGGAAATAAACCTGAATCCTGAAAAAAAATGATTATAGACTGTATCGACTAAGATTTTCAAAGACAACATTTTACATTTTTCTTTTATTTCCTTGCAGCTTAAATACAAACGGAATCTACTGGAACAATGACTACAAAAAAGAACCATTGCCACTTTCTACGCAACGTGATTGTTTTTCAGCTATTCCTTTTACTTGTCGAGATAGTGTTCATCGCTTACAATTGGAAGTTGGAATCCATAGTCATCAGAAAAGAAAGACCTATTCTCTTTATACACAGCCAGGTTGTAAGTGTATAATTTTTTTCCTGACCCATTCACTCATATCATGAACTTACTCACTTAAAGGTGCTTTTCCTGATCCTACCACTTTTATTTGGTTTATGAATCACTACATATCCTGCAGAACAGGTGACTTCCAAAATGTTAGTTGATTCTGGTGGTGCGTTTTGATGTTATTTAAATGTTAGGTTCGCCACCGTGTTGCAATTTTTCCAAAATATATCACATCTGCACGTAAGATTAGGCACACATACTATAATTAGGCCAAAGGTTCAGACTGTTCAGATGATATAAAAAATCTCAACTTTTTTTTAGGTAAGTGGAGGGGACGAGGCTCAGATTCAAGATATGCCGAATTTAAGAAACCATTTCTTTTGTACATAAGATTCACTTAGCTCTGCTTTGTTCCCACTACTATTAAGCCCATTATTTGAACAATTCGATCCCAGTTTTTGAAAACCGAGCAGTGATTTGCTAATCCGAAACATCGGAAAAATCATCAAAATTCATATTTTTTTATTTTTGTTACTGGCATGGATATGCGAACATAACCTGCAAGTGGTTGGCTTGAAATCCGTGTATTAAAGACACGGCAGTACTTTTTATCTGATTCTGTAATTTCTATACGTGCGTATCAAAATTCCGACTTGAGATCAAAAAGCCTTTCCCGGTGAATATCACAGATTTTAAGCCCGATATTGTGCTCCATGATCAATACAGTTAGACCTCAAACACAAACATTATTGATATTTGTTTATTCTGTACCGGTGTAAACCACAATCAGCTGTTGTTTAGCATGGATTTTGAGACGCCATCGCTGTATGTCTATTTATAGGAAACGGTATGACAAATTTCCTCAAATGCTTCAATTTTTCATTATTTTGTTGTTTGTTT
>JAMKCH010028436.1:0-17854 GCA_023653785.1 Ophioderma brevispina | reverse complement strand
CGCAGGTTTATTCTGTTAAGGTTTCTGAATTCATAAGTGTGTCAGAAAAAAGGTGTGTCAGATGGGTCAGGTTACGGAAACTCCCTGCTACTTTAGCTAATTACACCTGATAACCTTTTGTTTTTAATTTGCTATGCAAAATTCTCTAAATTAACTTTGTCAAGCCATCACCTTATTTCACTTGATTGGGGTACAAACATAAGTAATACTCACATTGTTGCCCATTTCTTGAGCTCATTTTCCACATACTTTTTCACTCCTTTTGGCTGAAGACCAAGTGAGTTACCACACATGTAGATGCATTCTTCCGTTGGGGTATTCACCAAGGACAAATCCACTGTAAGGAAACAGCAAACAAGTGTTTGTTTATAATCTATTTCTCTATTGATAGGCCTGACAGACAAAAACTTCCCAGGGTCTGATTGGAAGAGTCAGCTTGATCTACTGAGAAACCAGAAAAAAGGAAGGGATGGATGGAAAGGAAAGGTGCAAGTTTGAAAGATTGCCCCGAAATCAGAGAATGGGTAGAAGCAATTTTCCAACTAAGTCTGCCTCAGCCGGGATCTAGCACGGATCATCCAGTCTATACTATCCTGCATGCATGTCGCAAGCTCATTTGTGTCAACCACTCCTGCGTCCCTTTTCAGGATGTCTACATAAGTTTTTCGTTGTCCGCACCTTGTCCGATGTCCATGTGTTGGTTCCCAGAGAATAAGTCTACTGGTACACAGCTCATTTTCCTGAAGGTACAAAAAGTCTAGCCAAGGCTAAGCTCCAAGTGCATCAGCATGAGGTGTTCACATGGGTCCAGGGGGAGGGCGCTGTTAGTGTTGGATGGGGAAGTATTTTCCAGGTGAAAAGACCTAAGACAATCCAGTGGTTCTTAGACAGCATGCAATTCAGTGCCTTGAATCCAAAACTTCACACTATGTTGAATGGTAATGTCACAAATTGGAATTCTGCCATCTGCTTGGTCAATTATGGCCGTTCCAAGTTACTCCCTGGTGTGAAAGATTACTTTTGAATTGGATGAAGTCAACAAAGTTATACTTATCCAACTAAGCCCATCGATTTCTTTAAATCCACTGTCCTACACTATACAACGATTGCTGCAAGGGTGCTGACCAGAGCCACCGAGAGAAATTGCGGGCCCGGGGGAACCTTGGGCATTACGGTCCCCTTCCTCCTTATTTGCATTCATACAGGCCCCGAAGATCAGGTTTATTAAATTTTTATGGGTCATGTAATTTTGTTTATACGGGCCCCTAGGACCCCAGGCTCGGGGTCAATTACCCGCTTTGACACCCTGTCAGTGGGATTGGCACCAACATTTTGAATAAGGATCTTACTAGTGGTAATCATTTACCTTATTACAAACTCTGCTAAACACGGCAAAAAAGTGCTTCTGTACCAACAAGAATCCGAGTTGATAATGGACAAAAATGATTAATTTTAATATCTTTCATCCTGTCTTTTTTTTTTCCATCTTCTCTACACTTCTCAAATTCTCATAACTTTAGCTCAACAAGTGAATGAACTATCACCCCTCAGACCTCAAAACCCCCAAATTTCATCTTCAAATTCACATTAAAACAACAACAAACACCCAAATTTTCAAAGCAAACATTTTATGGAGATCCAGAAAAAAACAAAGATTCTCATGCCTTGCTTACTGTCCCTATCTAGCCATTGGACGGAAAATTTTCATCACTGGTAAGTGAGCAGCAGTAAAAATGTGGTAAGTCTGTAATTTTGCACTGTGACAATGGTCCACAACCGTATGCCCCACTTGCCCAACCACGCCTCACTCCCGAGAGCACATTACACCCCTGATCATGTTCTGGTTGATATATGTCATTGGTCATTCGCTATAGCCTCGTCCCCCAGAACCCCAGGTTTTACCGGAAGTGGTCAACATTTTGGTATCAGGAAGAAAGTAGCTATTTTTCCTCACTTACCCTGTGAAATCTTAGGTGCTAAAGAGGGTTTGGTTTGGAAGTTATAAAATTGAAAAAAAATGTGCCCCATTTTGTCACCAATCTAATTTTCCACATACTACTCTATGGTGCCTTACACAGCACGATTTTAGCTCTCACATTAAGACGGATGAATATCTCGCAAAACTTACAGATGGGGTTTTGGGGTGAAGGCCATTCTATCAAGATGAAAAATTTATAAACGTAAATCAGGCCATCCCCCTTAAAAGGGGGACGACCCAATTTAATTTAAAAATACTGCAAGTAAACTTGCGTCATGCCCCTGGCAAGATGGCAGTCTGGAATATGACCTCAGAGTCAGATGACCTTTGACCTTGGTCCATGAGCTTTGACATCATCCACATTTGAAGGAACCCCTATTACACCTTAACCCTAAGTCTGGTTTAAAGCTTTCGAAGGAGATGCGAAAAACAAAAACCTAAAAAAACCTGGAACACACATACATGTACACACACATACCGACATGTGCACCCTCGCAATATTTCCCTCTGCTTTTCAAGCCAGGGGGATAAAAAGCACTTTTCTTCTGCAATCTAAGCAATAAATAACATTTAGTTGTTAATGTTAATGATTTCTTTCTAAAACTGTCAAAATTGTCAGTTTCTGAATAAAAGTATGTAGGCCTGGCCTCACAGTTCCCCCCAAAAAAGATGACTTGAACATTTTACAACAACAAAAAAACACCAAATTTCACCAAATTTGGCGCTTTTCTGGCAAGTTCTAATTGTTTGCATGGTAAAGTCACACTAGCCCAAGACACTTTTTTTGCCAAGTAATGTTCCACAAAACAAGATCTTCAAATGATTTTTAGTGACAAAGGGATCAATCAACATTTATGAGAGGGGAGTGAGGATATTTACGAGAAACATTTTTTTCTGGAAGGGGTACAAAAAATGTCGGAAAAAAGGACATCAAATTTTAATTTAAAGAAACCTGAGAAATCAGAAGAACACAATTTTTTAGCAAGCACAAGGAGGAGCAAAAACATATTTGTCTGAAGAATTGGAAATCCCCAATCCATAAATGTTGATCGGTCTGTAATTTTGGTAAAATTAAGCCTCTCACAAAACTTAGATAGCGCACCAAAGAACATTGTTCTACTGCATAAATATGAATAGCAGTGAAATACTTTTTGGGGGGAAAAATGACTGAATGAGTTTCTAAAGGGGCATTTTGTGATCCACAGCCTCGTCCCCCGCAACCTACTTCAAACAAGTTGAATTTTTTAATTATCTGAACCTTTGGCCTAAGTATAATATGTGTGCCAAATCTTACTACGTACATGTTCGATCTACTCTTGAAGAAATTCGCAACACAGTGGCCTATGGGGTAGCGTGATAGAAACATTCGGTCATAACCTCAAAACGCACAGTCAGATTGAACTGAATTTTGGGAGATAGCCTTTTCTTGAAGATATCTAGTAAACCATAAACAAAAATGAAGGTGCTGGGATCACAAAATGCACCTTCAACACAAATGAGCCCTTTCACAATTCCTACTACGCATGTCTGACTTCTTGGCTGGTAGGATATAACCCATTTCCGGTGCGCGCGGTGATCCCCGTTTAACTTGAATGGCGTCCCCTTCACAGGTAGAATATTGTCCGCAAATGCACAGCTGCTATGTCACTGTGATGGTGAAGATCCAGTTTTCAACCTTGTGCTGGGAATTATAGAAATGCTGGTATGGTTCGTAGTTGCATCTTTGTTCAAATTCGAGTTAATCGCTACACTGATTGTCTGCTCTGACCTGGCTCTATGCACTTTCGGATACTCATCCTGAAATGAAAGTACACACCATTTTCACTAACCATCCAACTGCGCATGCGATGTCTGAACTCGTAAAGGGCTTATTCTGATTAACTTACCATTAGGGAGTTCCTGCATTTTAGGAAAGATGAATTCATTTCGCAGTTCTCTTAGGGTGTCCCTGCTATCCATGCTACGAGCAAATACCAGATCCTTGGTGCTGCAGCCGAAGTCTTGGGCCCATTCTCGTAACATATTCATTATCGGAGGCGATTTATTCTTTTGCTCTTCTTTGCTGGCGGTGAGGAGTCTTTACTGTTTCCACCATTGCTCTCGTGGGGTCTGCGGGTTGCCATCCTGAAAGAAAAGATTTTGTTTACAAATATTAGTAAAAATATTTGATTTGTCACTCCACTAAAATCAAACTTGGGAAGATATACAGTCATGGTAGCTCATCTATCACTCTTACAATAGCTCAACCAGTTATAGCATTCTATCAAGAACACAGGTGGGAATCGAATCTAGACATTCATACATTTTCTCCCTACGTACCAGTGAGCAAGTATCTCTGGAGAAAGATTTTAGAGGCATGTTTGAAAAGCACATGATATAGAGTAGGTGTGAAAAGTACCATGTAATTACACCGATTTAAAACCTTTTATAATGAACAAGGCAGTCCTTGAATGACTAGTCTCGGCTGATTTTGTGATCACCTGGTTAAATATCACCTGCAACGTGTGCATTGAAGCCTAGCCAAAAGTACACATATGGTGAAGGTCCCATCCTCACACAATCTACAACTCATAATACTCTTACGGTGCTTCCTAGTTTCATATAAATTATGCAAATTACTTTACAAAATATGCTATGTCACCAGTAACATATGCACATGGAAGCCTTAGCTATGATCTTTCATACGGAGGTCCCATCTTTGAAGCATCTACAATTACCCACAAATGGATTTTCTCTGTTTTACATAAATTATGCAACATAATTAGGTAATTAACATACTTTGCACTCAAAGTCTAATCATATGCAGGTGAAGAATTCTCCACCCTCCTACCATCCACAAAGTTTTATCACTATAGCCGGGCTTTGGTTTGTTTTAAAAATGGAGTATTTTTATTGACCTATTTATGAGGTCAAATCTCAGATTGGCAAGGACTTTTTTCTATAAAGGGAGATACAGTAGGGAAATTCACATTTGGCAAATATTGGCCAGATTAGGGATCCTCAGTCAACCCCTGAATTTGGCTCATTACAAATTATAATTCAACATGATTATTACAATAGAAAAAAAAACTGCAAGTTAAAACTTGCAAGATCCCCTGGCAGGGAAACAAATAAGCTTATTAATATGCACAAGTAGTGATGACATATGCACAAATAGTGATGACACAGTGCATGGGTATAATTACTTGCATGCGCCACTGCCCATATCCCAAGTGTCGTCAAATTTGGACATTTGAATCTGGGAGAAGTTAAAATAGAGCAAATATGCAAATGAGCTCATTAATATGCATAAATGATGACACATCACATGGGTATTACTTGCATGCACTACTACCCACATTCTAAGTTGCTGCCAGAATTGTTCAGAGGTGGGCAACGCTCACGTCGTCCAATCTGCATAAAAGGGGCGTAGTCTATGGGTAGCCTCATGCGCGATTAACCAATGGGGAGTCAAGCCGACCTATTAGAAAAAAGCCAATCGCATTCCACTTTTTCACTTTCCGTGTTGATTCACGTCATGCTCAGCGCACGGTAAATACTCTGAACAATTCCTGGCAGAGAGTATAAGTTTCCATCAAATTTGTACTTGTGATCTGGCAGAATTTCACTTGTACTAATGAGTCAATCAGACAAATATGCATGTGTCATAACATATGCATACTGTAAGACACAATGATGGAATTCAATTATTTGCATCCACCACTACCCACTACCCGGTTTTCGTCAATTTGGATATTGGGATCTGTAGACGTTCACCTTCACTTTGAACAAAGCGGTTTCTCAAACACAAGTCTCGCCTGCTTTCCGCGCATAGCTGTAAGACAAAGAGCACGCACCCTATTTTCACTGTTGGAGTTCAGGTGTCCCAAACCATTGTGTGTCCTGGTGTAAGATATTCATGAGTGAGGCTAGTAAAATAACTCTTTTATTGAATAAAGCTGTAACCAATCAGATTAATCCTTAATCCTTTTATAGAAGATTTATTGCTAGGCTAATTCCGTGAATCTTACATGAAGGATAACCACAAAATTTGTGCAAGCAGATCAGTGGAGGATTACGGATATCCCCCTCCCCAACACCCCCCCCTCAACACCCTGTCCCTCCCCAACCCCATCTCCTCCCCAACCCCCCCCCATCGCTTCCCACACCGTCTCTCCCCACTCCGTCTCTCCCCCACCACCCCTCCCCAACACTCCCCATCCCCAACACCCCCTCCCCTCGCCTACAACCACGGCCTCTCCAACACCCCACCCTCTCCCCCAACCCCCACCCTTCCCAACACCATAACACCCCCACCCCATCACCTCCCCAACACCGCATCCCCTCCCCAACACCGCATCCCCTCCCCAACACCCCACCCCTCACCGCCCAACACCCCACCCCATCCACCTCCCCAACACCCCACCCCTCCCCAATCCCACAGCCCCACCCCTCCCCAACACCCCACCCCTCCCACACCCCCTACCTCCTCCCAACACCCTACCCCCTCCCCAACACCCTACCCCCTCCCCAACACCTACCCCGGTCCCACCTAACACCCCTAACCCACCCCTCCCCCACACCGCCACTCCTCCTTAACACCCCACCTTTCCCTCCTAACACCCCCAACACCCCCCTCCCCCACATACACCACCCCTCTCCCCCCCCACCCCAGCCGCCCCTCACACCCCCCCCACCTCCCGCCGATCCTCCAACTCCCCCACCACCCCGACTTCCCCACCCCCTCCCCACCACCCCACCTTGACCCCCCCCAACACCCCCACCTGGCCGCCCAGACCCCACCTGCTCTTTAAACCACATAAATTTTGCATATCCAATGTACCGTTTCAAGCGATACGAAATTACGCATAGTTAATTAGATCAATTGAATCACCAAATGCCCTTATTAGAGAATAAAGATGCATTTTGGGACCGGTACTCTCTTTAACGACGAATTGAAACCAGGGATACCATTATTTTAAGATATCTTCCACCAAAAATAACGGTGTCACCCCCCAAACCCAAACCCCTTGATGAATTTCCTTCATTTTTACCCATACGGCAAGAAGATCCACGGATATGGCAATTAATGAACTTAATTGTTTAATAACTGATAACTTAGACAAGAAACTACACACGGTTGGTATCTTTCTTGATTTAATTAAGGCCTTTGATACCAAAATCATACATTCTTTTGCATCAACGTAAACAACTTGGACAAGGCCTTCGCTAACAAATGGATACAGAAAGTTTCTTTCGGGTAGCATCACCGTGTCTCTTCAACACACCTTGCAGTTCGGTTTTCCCATTACGCGTGGAGTTCCTCAGGGCTCGATCCTAGGACCCTTATTGCGCTTTTTATTATACATTAATGACCTTCCACTCTGCTCAAAAATCCCCACTTTTTTTAATTTGCTGATGATACTATATTCTCTTTTCACATCATGACCCTAAAACGGTAGAATCTATAAATTAATTAGAACTAACACCAATTTTCCAATTGGTTTTAATTACTAATTGTCTCTGAATATTAAAAGACCAATTACATATATTTAAATAAACATAGCATAACCTAATATTAACATCGATATAAAATTGATAATCATTATCCCAGGTTGAGACCCTAATTCCTAGTCTAATTAATTACAACTAATTTTATCTTGGCGTTCTCACACCTACCATGGCCCTCTAAATTGTCTCCAAATACATGGCATTATCCGCAAAGTCCGGCCCATTTCTCTCCCTTTCTTCTTTCCTCAAATTCCACTCAGAACACTCTATATTCTCGTCGTCCTTCCTTTTGGGTCTTATTCTGCTATGATTGGTGTGATCCTAACGCACTAATCTTATTTTTTTTCCTCCTTCAAAAGAGAATTATACGTACCTGTACAAATTCTCTGGGCTGGTGATAACAACAGATCCTTTTGTTCTTTTCCTTGTCACTCGAAAATACACCATATTTACAAGTTCAATTGGCAACCTTCATGTATCATTTCCATCATGGTCTTCGCCCTGATGCATCCTTCTGCATAAGACTTTTTTAACATAGTTCCTCCCCATTTCATCATTATGACACTAGATATAAGGGATTACCCTTCATCACTGCAAACGAATTCCTGTCTTGCCAGCAATACTTCTAGATCCCAAGGACCCTTACTCTTGAATCTTCTTACCGAGGACTCTAAATCTTCGCAATCTCTCTCTTCCTTCAAATCGAGAATGAAGAAGGGTATTATCGACTTACAATTCTGCTGAATGCGCATAACTTCCACCTTTTTTTTCTTGATTTTTTGTTTTTTCCTCTTTTATTCCTGTTCTGGTTCTTCATAATTCTCTCCGTCAGTCTTATCCTCACTTTTTTCCTCTCCTTCATTCCTTTCGTTCCCCTATTCCTTGTATTCCTTCGCGCCCTTTGTTCCTTCTCTCTTTCTTTCCTTTCCCACCCCCTTCGCCCACTGTTATCCCCCTTCCTTACCTTATTCCTCCTCTCTGTCCTTCCCCTGTTTCTTTGCTTCCTTTCCCCTTCTTTCCGCTTCCTTTCTCCCTGCCTCCTTTTTCCGGGCCTTTTTCCTCCTTATTTGGGACATGATTGTTTGTTCTGTCCTTGTTTTGTCTTGTCCCTTAATGAATCTAAATCTTGTTTTATCTTTATCTATTTTTTGTATATCATTATAATTGGTAAAACTTAAGAAGAGGTCTCTGCGCCTTCACGCCCTTCGTTTAGCAGTGACTCGATCGTCATATTCTCATCTTCACTTCATTTATCATTATGCCTTTGCTTGCTAAAATTTGCTTTTTTGTATTACTTTTTCATAGTGAATTGGTTATTTTCGCTAACTTTATCTTTATCATTTTAATCTGGCTTTGGCTTGCTTCTGTGATTTGTTAATACACTGCTGTGATTTGAGGTCAAATAAATTTGATTGATTGATTGAAGATATCATTTTAAGCAATTTTGTTCTGCGAACTTTAGTTCGTAGAAGAAATTTTGGAGAAAAATGCATTTGAAAGATAAAATTCACTTTTTCGCATGCCATTCATTCAAAAATCCCCTAGACTGCAGAACGTTATTTATATTCAAATTTAGATCAAGTCCTCTTATTTGGGGTCCACCACGCCTATGCTCAACGAGACCGATCACGAACTATACAATGCACATGAGAATATTGCGCTCATGCAACACAACATGGTAACCCTGAACATAATGGACAAGATCTGCTTTGTGAAAGTTTGCTCAAATTTCCTTTCCAAACCTGATTTTGTCCATAGCTGATCGCATTGTCTTCGTGAAATTAACATAAACGTATTATAGGTGTGACCCTTTTGTAGCAACCGTGTTCGGAAAAGTTAATGACAGAAACTGACCAGTACTTGAGCCTTTAACAACCAAAGAATTTATACATTGTTTACTGGGTACATGTTGTTACACAGGGATTCCAATAAAATCCGACCTTCCCCCCTGGTAATAAATTTTAATTTTCTTTGATACTTTGGGTGCAGGCTGCAAAATAACCTAAGGCACAAGGCAAACCTGTCAGTCCCCCTACCATTTGCTTTGATGCCCTAGAAGTTATCCTATTGGTTTGCTATTCTTTAACATGTAATTGCCTTCTAAATTGGTGTGCCCTTCATCACTCTGCTTGAAAATGGTTTGGCTTTCCTCAGACTCTAATTTTGCGCCCTGTTTGGGTGATTGGTATAGCCCATTCCATGCCAACATCGAGATGTGCACCGCAGCAGGTCGTGGATTTTTTTTGCTTTAAGTGTGGTGGTAAACATTGAATGAATATGAAATCCTTCAATTTTGAGCGTCATAGTCCATTTCGTTTCCCGCTAGAGCAATTGAAATTTAGATGGGGCGCCTCAACATGCACCCATGTGAAAGAACTATGTTGAGAGGGTCACAGATTAGTAATGGAGCCCGCAACAACTTTGAAAATCGCCATCATGGAATAATTTGGTGTAGAATTCAAATCTACCATTAAAAGTTTTTCATAGCATGTTTTACTTAGAGTAAGAGGCCTAAATATGCGCCGTTTTCATTCATGGCCAAATTTGGGGGTCATAACTCCCAAAAGTAAGTTTTTTAGTCTTTTGGTCAATCAGAGTTTACATAGTAGAACTTTAACCCAATACAATTATACACATTAGAAAAGAAATAAGTGCGGTACATCCCCTTGAAAATTGTAATTGTCCTTTTTTACACATTTTGACCCCCCTGAAATGAAAACCAATTGACATTCGACACCACCCCTCTACTTCCGATGGTTTTGAAGATATAAGCATTAAACACCTTTCCTTTGCAAGACTACTGGTGTCTTTATTTTCACACAAAATACCACTCAAAGTTACCACACAAAGGTAGACTGACCCCGAGGTCATTGTACATGCACAGTGTAACTATATCACCATATACATTCTATGGGATATCAGCAAAATTGTCTTGTGCTGAAAAACCAGAGCCATCGGAAACCAAGCTGGTTCTTTCAGCAAGTTCTTTGATGACGTATCTTCACATATCTGAAGTAGAGGGGTGATATCGGATGTCCACAGTGATTTTTTCAGGGGAGCTAATATATGTCAAAATGCAAAATTAGGATTTTTCAATAGGCTGTAACTTACTTATAACTTACCTAATGTGATTATCATTGCACTGGTAGAAAGTCCGCAGTGTGAGTAGTTAACACGAAAGGGGAAATTAAAAATAGTGTCATTACGGAGTTCTGACCCCCAAAACTTGGGTCCAGATGACCGATATTGCATTTTACCTGAAATAAATTTAAATAGTTAAAAGAGCTATCACATTTTTTATGCCAGATTTGATGTCTACACCAACAAAATCCCCAGATCGTATTTTCAAAGTTAAGGCGGGTTCCATTACAAAGTTATGGCCCTCTAAAAAATTGGTCTTTCGCATCGCACAGAATTTTCAATGGTGACCCCCTAAAATTTATGAATGCTCCTGCGGGAAAACGAAAGGTGGTATGAAGACTCAAAATTTCGGGATTTTCATTTCTCAACTCAATATCTATCATCACACCAAAACAGAAAAAAATTCCATGACATGCTGCGCGTGCCCCATCTTCCGATTGACATGGACATAGCCCTATATTGAAGGATGCTTGGACTCCCAACTTCTGGCCATGATTCCAAGTGTTATGACAATTGGTGTGGATACATCACGCATTTTTATCATTCTGACCATTTTGGGCAAAAGTTTTTTTTTGGGGGGTGGGTTTTTTAAAGCTGGTGTAAACGGGTTTAACCGGACAGTTTTTACCACTTCAAAGTGCGTTCAAAACTAATTTGGGTATTACACATGCACAAACAGTCAGATTTATTTTTCAAAACTTAATGACATATATTTTAGAAACAAACATTTGAACTAAAGATATATTTTCTCTCTGTCCGCAGTCTATACTTGGTCGTCTCGCGTTGAGGTTGACATCATGATGATGCAACTCTACAATTGATAGTTTCGATTTTGCCACCTTTGTTGTGTGTGTAAATGCTGCAATGCCAAGTCAGGACGTATGATTTCTAGGGTGCGAAACCTTATGCTTGGTGACGTCACCCTCAAAATTGAATCAAAGTATAGGCAGACTGAACGTTATAGGGTACCATTCTGAAGATATCCCAAAAGTGTTTAAAATAGACTCTTTGTACACGTATGTTGCCGTGAGTGGCTTCAAACACCGTTGCTTAGCATTTCCCTTATGCGCATTACACAGATCGAAGCTGTGGTTATCGGGGATATGAAGGTTATCTTGAAAAACCACTACACACGTCTCTCATTAGATGTGGACACCGATGTCATTTGTTGAATGCCTCAGTCTTCCTACAATAAAAATGAGTCCATTCTTACAAGAATCAAAATAGATTGTACAACATAATCAAATGCATCTTTAGAATTGAGGTCAATATGAAAAATCCAAGGAGAAATTGTACACACAGTTTCCGAAGTCCTGGTTATTATTACATGAAAAAACAAAGGAAGACGTCAAGGAAGTATTTCTCCTATGATGGTCTGAGTCGTCGAGTCAGACAGATCTCATTTCTCTTAAATATGTTATTGATTATTAGGATGCATCCTTATGATGACTAATCACGCACTATACGTGAACGGCAACAACGTTTGCAGACTGGAATGACATAAGAGGAGATTGAAAATGTTGGCTTGAGCAGCATGGCGAGAAGTGCGAGGAGTCTGAGTTGCTTGATGCGGCCATTCTCAAATTTCTTCACTCCAGCACTAACAGATTAATCGCCACTCTGGGCGACAGAGAGCTGTTCTCCCTGGTGTCAATAGGGATGTCACATGCTTTCAAGTTAGCGTTCAGAGTGTCCTTATACCTCTTGTACTGGCCACCTCGTGAACAATGGCCAGAGACTAACTCTCCATAGAAGAGTCTTTGGGAATTTGGCTGTCCTCCATGCCGAACAATATTGGGAACTATTGAATGGGAGGTCAATGTTGTTTATATTCAACGCTGCAGTACTGCACGCAAGAGTGCTACAATTCATATTGCATAACCCATGCCATGGCATAGCAATGCTTTTATTTATAGTGTAACTTGCTGAAACACAATCCAGTTAGTGTTCTTGTGAGAGTGGTGGATAGACAGACTCAATTCGATGGAGTAAAATGCATATCGTAAAGCTATTAACTAGGCTACTTCTGGATCGAATCTGGTTCCCACATCACAATAGAGGACTCTGGTACCCAGAGTGATGATTGCAGGTACGACCAATGATCCTCTACTCTCTTCTCTTTTTTATGTGCTCAGGATTGATTCCACTGAAAAAAAAAACAAAACATGGGACCACAGCTTTAGCTGACTCTCCAAACCATAAACCTGCACTTTCTACGCATGGGTGGAGAGTGAGGAACAAATTCAAATTCACACGATATTAATGCGCATGACCTTTGGGCAATTTTACGACCTTAGTAGGAACCCGACTCTGGCACTAGGTAGTCCCATTCCCAAGACTTGTTCAAGCTTGTTGTTCCCCCACGATTAACTGTATTGGTGGATTTAATTGTCTGGACAGAATCGACCATACGCCAGCATAATTTGGCTTAAAACTGGCAGGGATATTGCACATAGACGATGCGATGCGTAATTGGTCAAGGATGCGGCAAACATTGTGTCGCCAGACAGGACTAACACGAGCATGTGATGGAGTGTCCAAGAAATAATCTACCAACTAGATCCTATTATAGTATGCTATATCCAAATATAATTAATAATAATAATAATATGTTGGGTTGTTTTTTTCACTCCAAATGTAGAAATGAATTAAAGTGTTCTGTCAAAAACGTGTCCTCTCCAAAACATGTAACATTTCATCCATCATAAAAATTGTTACCGAAGACGTTACGCCTCAAAATTTTGGAATTCTAATCTTTTTGAGGGCCGGAAATTCGACGCCAACCCGCGAACCGGTTCGCCTGAAGGTTCGCCCAAAATTACATACTTGCGAGCCCCAACGGGTTCGAGCAAAATTTGTGCCAATCAAACGATAAAAACATTACGTGATATTTTTTGTTTATTTCAAACAAAAATGAAGATATAGAATTCCCACTGATTGTCCCCATAAGCACCAAAATAGTTGAAAATATGTAAGTAATAAAGTTTCCATATCATGACCCTTCCGCGAAGCATTTCCACTTGCATGACTAATAGAATTATTAGTGCAGGCTGGGATGTAATTTCGTGCAGAATTTTTTTTAAAAGCAATTTCCACTTGATTTCACATAATTTGGAAGTCTCTTTTAAGATTTTTATATGTTTCCATTTTTTCAAATGCTTAAAGTGGGACAAATCCAAGATGGTCGCCAAGGGTATTAATAGGGCTATTTCACCAAATACTTCATAGTCCATTAGCCGGGGATACCCCCGTGCCCCGTGAACCCCCAGATCATCCACAAGACCAACCCCCCCCGCCCCCCCCCCCCCCCCCCCCCCCCCCCCCCCCATCATATGGTTTGGAAGACCCGTCTGATTGATATTTTACCTGTTGCCAAGTGGAAATTGCTGGTATGGATTCTTTAATATCCACCATTTTTTCAAATCATTTTGTCTATATCATCTTGGCCTCTGAGCCTCTATACCCATTGTTTTCAAGGGGCAAAGGAACTATTAGGAACATTGATACAACATTGGATCATTTGGTTGTTTGGCAGCCATCTTAATTTCAATATGTCCCACCAAGCAAAATAGATAGGGGGGGGGGAGGGGGGGGGGGGGGAGTGGGGGAGGGGGGGGGGGGGGGGGGGGGGGGGGGGGGGGGGGGGGGGGGGGGGGGGGGGCGGGGGGGTGGGGGGGGGGTTGACAGTTGGGTTTTGGTGGTTTTTTGGAGGGATGGGGGGGGGGTGTTTTGGGGGTGTTTTTTGGTGGTTGATTGGTTTTTGGTTTTGTTTAGTTGTGTTGTTGTGAGTGTGGGGGGGGGGGGGGTTTTTTTTGTTTTTTGTATTAGTTTAGTGGGGGCGGGGGTTGGTTGTGGTTTTGTGGGGGGGGGTGTCTTGCAATAGCAGGTCTTGGAAATGCACAGTATTGTTGTACCTACAGTATACACAGGTTTCCTTCCAAACTGTATATGAGGTTCCCTTCCAAAAAATAACAAATGGTACATTAAAAGTAAGATACGTGTACATGTCTTTGACCATTAGAAACCTATATCGACTTTCTTAAACAATTCCACATTTCAGAATGGCACCTATATGGCTGCCTTAGCCTACTATCTCCAAGCTACAAATTAAAGTATGCGATATATGACTTTGACCATTACAAAGCCATACCTGCATTTTTGTTTTCTAACCCTCGTCCCCCTAAGTCTTTACCAACCCCTTCTATTTTTTATATGTCAGAATTTATGCTTCTTTTTTGCAAACACAAAACACCTACTGGGGTATAGCATAGAGCTGAATATTAAACAAGAGGAGAATCCGTGTATTATGGAATAGCCCAAGCCGTAACCGTTTTCTCTCCCACAGCGCGCCGTGAGTTGTGCTGCTGGGTAAGCACTCGCGTGTCGTCATGTGAGGCGCAATCACACGCATATAAAAATCTGTGCGTCAAGCATTTATCAGTGTTGCATTCCCAGTGTTTCATCGTCTGATAGGCCAATTTTTTGCAATAATTATGCGGGGAAAAAACACGATTGAAGAAATATGCTTCTAAAAGGATTCCTGCATCCATAATGCACAAAAAAGTCTCCTGATGACCCTGTTAATTTTGATTAGGAAAAGAGAATTGAGTAAGTGAGATAGCATCTGGAGCAATTCAGTTGGGTTGTTGGTTTTCACTCATAGGTGACGAACGTAAATAACTCGCGGGTTCATAAATATGCATTAAGGATTTGCCAAATACGACGAAGTAAACCAAAATATGGTGGTGCCCAAAACTATGTTAATGAAGTGGTATGCTATTATAATAACTTTTGGGCACCTAGATTTTGGTTAGGCCGTTTCAGGGAGCATCTTAGGGTTACTGGGTTATATTACGTCATTGGGTAATAGGTAATGTTACAAGGTGATCCCTAAGTGATGGAGGCGGCGGTGGCAAGCCCCACCCATCAGGAAGAGAAGTACCAACACGATTATAGGATGCAGGAGTATACACTTGAATTTGGTACCATTGGATAGCTATGCTCCTATTCTTTCCATTGAGACAAAAAAGTATCAACATGCCTAGCATTACGCCAGAACGACGTCATAAAGTTTTGCATTTCAGCAAAACTCTAATTTCCAACGCACAGTGTGTAGAATAGGGACACATTTTTTTTCCCCAAAAAATTAGGGATATCGAGTTCATGTGTTTTTTGTGCTCTACATGATGGGAAATTATTTAGTTTATGTACCCAAAGCATTTAGTGCTATGTTTTTTAAAATTGCAGAAAATATCAATTTCCACCTTATATCCATACTGTTCCTTTACGTATGATGTTATAGTGACGTCTTTATGGAATGTTTGTACTAATTTGGATATCAATGGAAGAAGAAATCTAGCTATCTTGTGGTTACAATTTAGAGGAATCGGCGGTTAACCGGGGGAAAATTGAAGGCGAGTGGTAACCACCCCTTTGTGTGTTTGGTGTTATCAAAAATGGCTCGGGTAGATAAGGGATGACATGCTTAAAGTTCAAGATGGCGTCAATATAGCCACCTTTAAGATATTAAGAACCTTGAAATTGTCATATCTCTGAATATATTAGTTATATCATCAGACAATTATATGACAAAACTGGAAATCAAGGTATGAGATTAATATTTTGTCATAAACACATATCTGACATTTTTTGTTAACATGTTTAAAATTCAAGGTAGTGGGCCAATATAGAAGGAATACATGGCAATTTATAGATTTCAAAAATCTTAGAAGGTGGCCATATTTGCCACTACAGGTTAACAAAACAAACATGTCAGGCAAGAGTGTCTAATGTTCAAAGATGTGTTCCTCATACTTAAATTTATGCTGTATTGTAAGTTTTGGATGACATATCTAAATATATCACAGATAAATAGCCATTTCTAGGTTTTAATGGTCTTAGAAATGTCCATATTGGCCGTCATATTAAATTTTAGCATGCTAACAAAGCAAAACTGCCAGTTTCTTATGGTAACAAAAGATCTTGGAAGGTGACCATATTGATGCCATCTTGAACTTTACGCATGTTCAAAACAAAAGTGTCTGCTATGAGATTGTAATTATCAAAGACACATATATCTGATACTTTCATTCATAGTTTTACCATACGTTTTGAAGATTTAACTAACTATATTACACAACAGCAATTTGTATTTTTAAAAATCTTGGAAGGGGATCATATTGAACACCATCTTAATTTTTAAGCTTCTTTACAAAACAAAGTTTTAGATATGAGCTTGATTTTTAAGCTTGTTTACAAATGAATGTCAGATGTGAGTTTTAATGGTCATAACATAATAATAGCCCATACTGTATTGCACATGCGCAATTTAATAATGTTTTAATGAAATAGGTCGTCATTCATACTTTGTTATAAAGATATGGCAATTTGAAATTTTACGGATCTTTTAAGGCAGCCACAATAGCCGTCATCTTCGATTGTCACCATGTTAAAGGCTGACTCAGAGATTTTGAAATATAATTATTTTGAGTAGAAATTAAAAATAGTCATCTAGAACTAAAGATGTTCTAGAACCTAAAATGTTCAATTCCAAAGTTAGAGTTGAATCGGATTTTCCGTTTTCATGCAGTAAACATTTATGCACAGTATAACAGTGCCATAGGATACCGTGTATAACAAAAATTCCGGATCCGGAATTTTATAACAAAGTTGTGATTTTCTATATGAAGGACTTCGATTTTAGCTTAGTTATTTCACACAATGATTAGTATATGGACATGCATTATGTACATGCAAAAACACGATTTGTTTGAAAATTGAGTGCGCCCTCATCGAGAAATCTCTGAGTCAGCCTTTAACAAAACAGAGCCCCAGATATTGTAAAGACATATCTCATACCTTGGATTACACGTTTATCATAATTTTTGCAGGAGAAACCCCCTTTAGATATTACTATACTGTATCTTTCACAAGGTTACTCAGAGACATAGGTTAAACACTAGGACGAGGATGATCTCTTACTGCAAAGGTCATCTCTCTCCGTCTTGTGCATTTTGGTGTGTGCTAAATGATTTGCCAGCAGCTTTTTTAACCAGAGCATCAATGATGCAGTAGCCTATAATATGATGCCATTCAAAGACAACAACAACATCCTTTAAAGTACCTTTATATATTATTTATCAAAGAACTAGACAAGGAAACCAGATGGCATTGTGGCCTCTTAGTTTTCATCCGAGAGGTCATTTAATAAACATGTGCCCTCTCAACAATATACAATTAAACTTC
>JAMKCH010028435.1:0-78970 GCA_023653785.1 Ophioderma brevispina | reverse complement strand
TACTAAATTTCAACACCAGAAACTAACATTGACAAGCTTGACACCGACAGGGTTTTAACACCCCAGTTTTTGCAGTGTGGCCGAACAGTAATAGCCTTAATTGTCCCCGGGATCACTTATTTTATCAGAAGTGTCAAATATTGGTGTGTGAAGAAAGCTACTATTGTTTTGTCTCATTTTCCCTGTGCAAATTTTATGGCTAAAGATGTTTGGTTTGGATACTATCAGCAAAAAATGTTCCATTTAGTTGGAACTCTTTTTGGCAACTTAAAGGGGTTAGCAGCGATAATGCGAGAGAATCTAAAAATGTGGAAATGCATGTTTTTAACTTATAAATCACGGATAAGTGTGTACAATTCCATATAACTGCTTTCATGTAGAAACAAACCACCAAATAGTGAAAAAATGAAGTATTTGAGGAAATTTGTCATACCGTCTCCTGCAAATAGAATACAGCGATGGTGTCTCAAAATCTGCACAAAGCAGCTGATTGTGGTTTACATCAGTACAGAATAAACAAAGATAAAAAAAATTGTGTTTGAAATTAAACTGTATTGATCATGGTGCACAATGTCACACTGAAAGTCTGTGATATTCACCGGGAAAGTTTTTTTTTATCTCAAGTCAGAATTTTGATACGCACATATAAAAATTACAGAATCAGATAAAAAGTACTGCCTTGTCTTTAATACACGGATTTCAAGCCAACCACTTGCAGGTTATGTTTGCATATCCATGCCAGTAACAAAAATATAAAAATATGAATTTTGATTATTTTTTTTACGTTTCGGATTCGCAATCGCTGCTAATCCCTTTAAAGGTGCTTGTTCTGATCCTCTTGGACCCCCCTCCTGACTTAACTGAAAGTAGTATCAATAAGCCCTTTTCAAGTTGAGACATCGCATGTGCAGTCGGGTGCTGGTTAAGTGGAAATGAACTTCCGGTTCGGGATGAGTACCAGAAAGTGCATTGGGCAAGGTCAGAGCAGACGATAAAATATAGCGAATAACTCGAATTTGAGCAAATATGCAACTTTAAACCATACTGGCATTTCTATCATTCCTGGCACAGCAAGCTTGCAAGTGGTTTTTCACCGTCACAGTGACATAGCAGCTGTGCATTTGCAGACAATAATCTAACCATGAAGGGGACGCCATTCAAGTTGTAGAGGGATCACCGTGCACAGGAATTGGGTTGAGTAGTAAGAATTATGAAAGGGCTTATTTTGTTGTTGGATGAAAGGCCACATTTTTCTCATTATCTTAATCAAATTTCAGCTTTCAAATCCATTTCTTTCCCAAGATACTAGCAAAAAATTTAAATGGTTAACCATAAATATTAGCACAGTAGTGAATAGGGGGGTTACACTATGCATTATCACATCCAGCATCAAAACTGCAAGTTTGATTCCCACAGTAATTGGTGGTCAAGTACAAGTATCAAGTAGAAAACACAATAGACAAAAATCGGAACCAAGACACCTTTAAGAAGATATGAACTTCATTTAGAAAGGGACATAGGCCACCTTTAAGAAGATTGAACTTCTTTGAAACGGACAATCCGGGACAAATACACTGACTACACAAAACTGTCAGCACACATAGCATAGCATGGTGCAAACGTGATATCTATGTTGATGATCACTGCAATTAACCCCCTGAGGTCTACCACCATTTCTTTACAGCATCTCTAATTGGCTCATTACATGATATAGCATTCATATAACCTCAGAGTAACCAATCAAAATAGACCTGCCATATATATGCTACAAACATCTAAGGTCTTGAAGTTTCTGATTGCTAGATAAACCAAATAAACCAAGTTTAACCAATCAAATCGGCCGGTAGACGACCGGGGGTTCATATTCCATTACAATTGCAACACATCACCCTTGCTGAAGTCATCAAGGACCGTGAAAATGAATCTCTCTCGCGGACCGAGACCATCATCATTATGAGACCCATTTGAGATATTTTTGGCACGTGAGCAGGTTCATTTATAAAGTCTGTTTGTATGCAAACCGGAGCATTTTAGTCTAGGAACCATTATAACTTCTGTTGTATGCTAACTGAAGGTGAGTTGAGAGCAGCCTGGGTGTCAATATGAGACAGCTTTGAAGTGAACAGTGAAGTGGTACCATATGGCATTGTATGGAAATCGAACATTGGGTTGTGTAGCAAAGACGTGAGAAATTATAATAGATTATAATATTTGTAAATACAGTAGGAAATTGAAAGCCAAATCTGCGAAATAACACAAAATTTGTACGCTGTAAATGCTTAAAAACAACAAAAAACATTTGGCATAATTAGCGCATGTACAAAGTGGTATGAAGGGATGGTTAATTTTGCCAAACATTCTATACAAAGTGGCTGAATTAGAGACGTGATAGACGTAGTGAAAAAAAAAGAATGTGAGGCTGTCCATTTAAGTCATTCCTTTATAAATACGATGTCTTCAAGCATCAGGCACATTTCAGAAAATAAAAAATTTCTTCAATTTGCTCGCAAATGGCTAGTCTAGACCATTGAGAAGAATAGAGAATATTTTACATACAAAATATAAACATGACCCAACACAGATTGCGGACATTAATAAGAGGCTAAAGACATCCAGGGAATTTGTAGGCTAACTTTTAAGTTGGCCAAAACTTAACCAACAAATGTGTCAAATTACATGATTAGTAATAGAATTAATACTCCATTATCGGTCGCGTAGCGACAGTATATTACTTTTACTCGGGCCATTTTGGGGCCGTTTTTTGTTCGCGGATGGCCGTAAATGTAGGACGTTTCGGGCCGGTGAAAATGGGACGTCAAAATTACTGTCGTGCGTGTGTTTTGCCCCCTAGAAATTGTGGGTGATTCTTTAGCTTGAGTTTTTTTGAGTAAAAAAACGGTGTTTTTGTAAAATTGTTTGCTTTTATTTAAATGGAAGTTGGGTTTGTTTAATGGATTTGGAAGTATGGAGAGATCAGCTATCACTGCTTTAAAGGAGTATCTGAAAATTGCGCTTTCTAGAGTGCGGATTTGTTAAAATCGCGTATACGTGTAGTGAAAAATAAATGTTGCTGCCAAAAAAGGAAATAGTGATGGTTGTTTCCCTCGGGCGCTTTTAACGGCAGGGTAGTGGGTAAGTACACTGTGTAGAATAGCGGGCACTCCAAGAGTTTGGTCGTGTCCGGGGTATGACGTGTCGAGCTAAAATAGCGGGGGGTTACATGCAGAAGAGCTTTTTGACGAAATTAACCAATGATACTGGGTACTTGGTAGGTAACATCCAAGGACTCCATAAGGGAAATTTGACTTGAGGTGGGTGGTCACAGAAATTACTAGGGAGTATGCTGTACTTAAATGCAGGTTATGTTTGTTGATCAATGGTTTGTTGAGTTAAACAGTTCCAGTCTTTTATTGTTCGTGGGAAAAAGGAGTTGGCGAGTGGTGCAAGATTGGTGGTGTAGATTTTGAGTTGCTGTTTATGTCCTCTTCTTGCCCTGTCGGTCTGGGGGGAATGTAGTTATTGGCGATGTCAAGTTCATCAGGGTTGAATTTTATAGAGACAAACGGTGATTGTCTGCGTTCTGTGAGATTAGCCAGCCGAGGGTGGATAGCATTTCGGTAACACTAGATTCACGGGTGAAATTCCCAGTAGTGAATCGGGCTCTTCCTTGGACTTGTTTCAGGATGTTTATGTCCTTTGTTGGTAAGGATCCCAGGCGGCTATTCCATATTCGGATGGGGCTAACAAGAGTATGGTAGAGCATTTCTTTGAGATTAATAGATGCATGATGAAGTTCTTGGATGAAAACCAAGGATTTAGAAGCTTTTGATGCAGCATTTTGGCTTTGCTTGTTATACTAAAAAACCACAAAAAAGGCACAGACCGGTCAAACAAGGTGCAATGCGTGTAAGAATAACTTCTGCCATGTTTTCTTGTGTACACACCCATTCAAACGCCAATTAATGTCAGCGGCAACATGAACATGATCGTGTGATGATTTAGGCTTATAATAAAGGTGAAGGCTAATGTAGATTAAAGCTTTACAGCCATGCAAAAATAAAAAAGTTAGAAAAATCTAGAGGCACACTATTTTTCAAAATGTGCACAGTTGTCTATTAAAGCTGACTTCATAAGGCATGTCCTATGCCTTATGCATCCTTTTGTGATGCATTCCTATCATACTTAGGAAGTGTGACAAATAACTAGAAGAAGCACACATGTAGCTTGACTATTATGTCATTATCATTGAAAACATGTCTTAAGTCTAAGGTACATACCAGACAACAATATTTACAGTGTTATTATTTTTAAGTTGTAGTAGGAATTTCATTAATCATTGCAACATTATTTTTTTCAATTTCCATGCAGATTCTGCTGTATTTTCAGGAACAAAATTTATAGAATAACCTCTCAGATGAACCCCCTCTTTTTGTGGGCTATACTCTCTAAATGTAAACGAGTGAAAATTTCACTCCCAAAAGAGTGGAACTCTTGTAAACCACTCCAAAATGAGTGGTTTGTACTTAAAAAGAGTAAATTTCCACTCAAAGAGAATAAAAATCACTCCAAAAAGAGTGGATTTCCACTCGTTTGAGGGAGTTAAACGAAGGACAACACTTTTGAGGAGTGAAATGAAGGACAACATGAAAACGAGTGGAAATCCACTCTTTTTGGAGTGACGTTCACTCTTTTTGGAGTGACGTTCACTCTTTTTGAGTGGGAATTCGCTCTTTTTAAGTACAAACCACTCATTTTGGAGTGGTTTAAAGAGTTTCACTCTTTTGGGGAGTGAAATTTTCACTTGTTTACATTTAGAGAGTATACTATCACTGCCAGTAGTCATAAAACACATCACTTGATTTTAGGATCTGTAGATCAAAATTGACTTCACTTTTTATAATGTATGGAACCAAAGCCACCACCATGTTGTGTCAAAAGCACCACATGAGTGTAAAATGTATTAACTTAAAAAAAAAGAAATGGCGTAATAAATGTCAGGTATTAGTAGTGATATCACTAGCACATCAATTACTCTCACATACATAATATAGGGTGTACAGAAAGTATTGTCCGCCCCTTTAAACCTTAAAGAGTAAACATCAACACAAATCATCTTATATTTTATGAATATGAAATATAACATTTCTTTTCAATACCTTTGACTCATTTTTGATGCATTTGGAGGCCATTGTACTTAAAAATTATTGTCCCCTTAAAGGCCAATGACCTTTGAAATCTATTCCGCCAAATATGAGTCGACTTTGCACAGATTCACCAGGGTGCTTGTTCCATCGCCGTACCAACCTATCAGAGTTGTTTAAGCTTTTCTCCCTTCTTCACCGCTTTCCTTGATCTTTTTCCCCTTCCTCCCCTCATTTTGAAAAATGTTTGAGGTTTGAGAAGCTTAAAAATTCACCTTAATACCTGCTTGATAGGTGGTACTCGGTGGGTGTGTATCAATAGCTTTTAACATATGCACATGCTTGAAGCCTATATCAAGCCTGTAACCCTGAGGCATATAGTTATATCCAGTTTTTTCTCCAGTAAGGATACATGCCAAAGTAGTAGGATGCAGGGGCGGACAATACTTTCTGTACACCCTATATTATAGTACCCGAGGGCAAAGTTCAAATGCATATGTGCAGGGGTACTCTAAACTTATATAGCCCCCTTGTGTTTTGGGTATCACTTAGTATATCTAGTGTCCACTGCATTAGTTTCTTAACACATGCAAGTGCTTGTGGGTCATGGGGTGAGTTATTCACGAGCACTCTAGAATTGAGGCTAATAGTTGCATTTGCTTCCATCTTGCACTGAGTGTTAAGTGTGATGAATAATTTGCAAGGGAATTATGAAAGTTGCAGGTTTGTTATGCATTTTAAGAGAGTACATAGTTAATGATGAAAATTAAACAATGTCTCTGAACAGTAGAAACCATGAATATTTGAATTTTCTGTCAATATATTTTGATACAATTGTGAAGATCTCTTTGGCAGGATGGCAAACAGTACACCATGGTTCATGAATGAAAAGCCATAATTACTTCTTCAGGTATTGAAAACATAAAAGGTGGTAACGATGTTGCACTATAGACTCCCATATGGATACAGTGCTTTAATGCTGCTGTTTTAAAATGTAGAGAAAGTGCTTTGCTTTTTCATGTATCATGAACACAGCTAGATTACTAATTGAGCATCATTCAAGTCCAATCTGATGTTTCAGCGTGAGTTTTGTGTTTAAAGTGGTTTTTAATTAAATCAGTTTCCATCTTCATTAAATGACCTTGATCCCAATATCTCATCTGCAAAGTTTCATTATTTGAATCCATTTTGACATGAGAGTTAGCAAAATGTACTTTTGCAAGCCCAAAGACTACTTTGTAACTTATAAGGTTGGTCTGCAAAAGTCATGAACAATCTACCTTGGAAACATTCCTTCATAAAATAGCAAGCACATTTATTTTTTTTTCAGGAAATAATGACAACAGGGTTGTTTACTTGAAAAAATAATCAAAATTTAATTTAGAGCTAACATTTGACATTTTCTTACTGTTTCTTGTTTCTCCTTCAGGGGTGTCACAAATAAACAAGGCTATGTGTGCATTGAGTGTCAACTAACAGTGCATAAACGATGCTATGACCATGTCCTTACCAAGTGTCCTGGTGCACAGTCAGGGGATACACTGCAAACAAAGGTAATGCTTTGCACAGAGCTAAGTTGATACTTACCATCATCCTTCTTCATGCATTGCTATGAAGTAATAGTCTGCCAATTAGTCATTAGTTTACTATTATAGATTGGTTCTTGCAAATGACTTTACACATAAAGAGCAAACTGTAAACAAAGGTGTTTGTATTGTAAGTTGATAGTTGCCTTCATCTCAATTCATTTGCAAATATAGGAAGCTCAAAATGTTCAAGAGCACATTGGAACATCTTTACTGTTTGTATTTATTTATTTTGCCCACAGATCATGAAGGAACGTTTCAACATAGATCTACCACATCGCTTTAAGGTATACAATTACAAAAGTCCAACTTTCTGTGACCACTGTGGTAGTATGTTGTATGGACTGTTTAGACAGGGTCTTAAATGTGAAGGTAAGTTCTCATTGACTTTGGTCAATGTCTTTGTTGACTTTGCTGTTCCCCCTGCCTTTAGCCATGGGGAAGCTGTAGTGGAGCAAATGCCTGTCATCCACCAGATGTCTGTAGGAATCACACCACTAAATAACTCCCCATAGACTTGTGTACAAAATGACCTCTCACCAAACGTTGATAAGCGACTGGTTATTTCAAACTTGGATTTTTTTGGAAGATTAGGACCATACCTCTTTAACAAAAATGAAAAAGTCATATGATGAAGGCTGATTTTTTGAAGCTACAGAGCATTTTCCCAATAGTTCGTGGAACGGAAGCACAACGCGTTGTGACCCAATTACTTTTTTACTCTGCTTACCTAAGGAATAATTTGAGTTACCCGCGCTACCCCACGCGCAGAAAGAGTTCAACATTTGACCCCCCTAGTAACTTTAACCCTCCTCTTCCTGGGGCTACAGGCAACAACGGGTCCCCGGCCGACTTTCATATTTGCAAAAGTGAATTTTTCTCTGAATTTCCCGTGTTAATTATGGTATCTCGTTCGTCTTAACCAAAAACCTCGGGCTGATGCTCTAAAATGGTTTGTTACTAGTTCACACATTATGATTAATTTCAAATTTCATTTAAAGACCCAACTTATCAACATTTTGTGACTCTTCATTTAGGCAAGGGCCATATTTCGGACGCCAACACTGTCACGGCACTGACGTCATCTGCTACACCTAGTTTATTTAGTGGTGTGATTCCTGTTGAGATACAAGTATGTCAAAATGGCAAATGAAAATGCTCAATCAAATTTCGACCTTAGGATCGAATTTCAAACATGCTGTTCTTGTAATGCGTATGTTTATGCACCCAGCAGACATAAAAAGCTACCGTCCGACATGAACCCAAGATTAGGAGATAAGTCTCAACATCTCGAATGTTTCGAAAAGGAAGTCGAAAGCAAAACACAAAATGCCCCTTAAAGGTGCAACGAGATATTTTTCGACATCCATGTAAGGTGTCATATGTAGTGATTTCATATTGATAGGCACTCAAAGAATTTCTTACCTTGTATTTTGGTACAGAAATGTCTTAAAAGTGAAAACAAAGGTGATTTTTGTAAGCTTATATTTCAATAGAAAACATAGGCTGAATTTTGTATTTGCTCCTATACAAAATTAGAAATTTCACAATTTTTGTACCAAAGAAACAGTTCTCAGCTTAAGCCTTACTGATAGTGATATTTTTTATATGAAGCGTTACACCAGTGCCAAAATCAGAATTTTCACATTTTTTCGGGACACCTGTTATTTGAAATCTCTCGTTGCACCTTTAAGTGATGTGCTGGAGTCAATGTACCATATCGATTTCCGTAAATAGCTGCTAGATATTAACAGATAATGTGACATCTTCAGAGAGTAGTTCATGTGCAGTTTAATCTGTTATCCCATCCAGAAATAGAAGTAGAAAAGATCAAAATAGTTTAATGGGGTGTATAAATAGACACACACGCAAGCCTGCTTTATTGTCAACAACCTGCAGAGATCCTATCTAAAAGAAACATTGTGGGGAAAGTTTGTTATATTAACTGGTTAGTTGATTCAGCTGAGTCATTGGGTTGTGATGGCTCAACTCATATGAGATTGAAATCTAAAACTGCGACTTTAGTGTGTGTTCTAAGTCTCCAACTTTAGAAATCTTGTTTATGTATATGAAACTTTCTTATTAGGGACTGGTCATTGTTTATGATAGGGAGAATTCTGTGAGAATCTGAAAAAAGTTTTTTTAGCAAAAAGAAACTTATTTTTTTAAAAAGAAAATAGAGGAGGACACCAAATCGTCAAATGGCAAGAGTTCCATATGTACCCCTCTTCAAAGTTCTACATGTAACAAATTCTATTTTATTTTTGGCCTTAAGGTTAGGGTATTTATTAGTGTAAGGCCATAAATAAAAAAGAAATTGTTTCCTCACACAGCAGTATCCTCACACAGGAGTA
Organism: Ophioderma brevispina; assembly: GCA_023653785.1. Lineage (NCBI taxonomy): Eukaryota > Metazoa > Echinodermata > Ophiuroidea > Amphilepidida > Ophiodermatidae > Ophioderma > Ophioderma brevispina. Next base: position 69,889 of record JAMKCH010028435.1, on the reverse strand, counting down.
TTGCTTTGTGTGAGGTGAATCCGGCTACCCCTGTTTAGGGGGGACAAAACCGGATTTCAAACTTTGGTTTAACTAACTAACTTTCCTGTTTAAAGGGGGTACATATGGAACTCTTTCCTTAAAAGGTATACATTTTACACATAAGGGGAATATGATTTTGTGGTAATTTTTTCTTAATTTCTCCTGCCTGCTAATGTGAATATTGATAATTCCCTGAGTAGATTTGAAGAACTTGGTATGTGTATTTTTAATTATTTGCTTTTTAAGTAAATTCATAACAAAACTGGAAGTTATATTTGAACTGCTCTTAAACCAAAATTTGGTTTATTTGTAGTATTATCTTTTTTGTTCTTCTCATTTAGAATGCAATGCAAATATCCATCATAAATGCAAGAAGAATTTTTTTTTTTTTTTTTTTTTATTTTTCAGAAAATTTGTTTGTAAAAATTGTTCATTTTTTCTCTTGATTTTTCAGATTTTGGGGCTATTTTAGGCCAATTTTGAGCTCCAGAAAAGAAAAAAAAAAGAAAAAAAGAAAAAATTCGCTCGACCGACCGACCCTACTCGAAAGGTCCGCTCGCCCCGTAAAACAGGGTTTTCTTTTTTCGTCGCCTAAGGGGAATATGATTTTGTGGTAATTTTTTCTTAATTTCTCCTGCCTGCTAATGTGAATATTGATAATTCCCTGAGTAGATTTGAAGAACTTGGTATGTGTATTTTTAATTATTTGCTTTTTAAGTAAATTCATAACAAAACTGGAAGTTATATTTGAACTGCTCTTAAACCAAAATTTGGTTTATTTGTAGTATTATCTTTTTTGTTCTTCTCATTTAGAATGCAATGCAAATATCCATCATAAATGCAAGAAGAATGTACCTAATTTATGTGGTGTCAACCAGAAACTCTTAGCAGAAGCCATGAAACAAGTAGATGTAAGTACCCCTAGAGATAATTGGATACCTGGGAGTGTATCAATGGCTTATGTAGTTGACTAGGGTACTGTACTTAGCAAAAGGTTAACAATTATGCTTATATCAGAGCTATTTACACATATTTTACATTAAATGAAATGAATGTTTATGGGGACACTAACCGGTCGGCCATTTTGTCTGGATGCCTGTCTGCATGTCCGGATGTTAAAGTTACATGAAAAGTTTTAATGAAGTTCAATTGCTATCATTGGGGTCATTGATGCAATATGGGAATCTGCATACTGTTGATGATGTCAAATGTCACATTCCCAGGTCAAAGTCAAAGTAAGTAATTGCTTAGGGTGTAACAGCTGTGTTGGACTACTTACAGCCAATTAGTTCCAAAAAACAAACCTCGGGTTTGAGAACACCACACCCAATCTGTTTCTAGCCAGGAGGGAGTGAAGAAATTAGGGAAGAGGGGAAAGAGAAAAGTTGGAAATTGAGGTTGGTCTTCAACCAGTGCCCTTCGGGGTCAGTCCCATGACCAAGGATAGCATGTTACGATGGTGTCGCTTTCGCGCCCATATATGTCTTAATTTGTTGACGCAATTGTAGCTTAAATTAGCACATATCATTTATACCTTGTATTTCCTATGTTAAATTTTCAGCAAGAAAAGAAAACCAAATCAGCAATGGGCCAACATGAACACAAACAAATCCCGCCACAAGACGAGGAGGAAGAGTAAGTCTATATAATTTAATAATAATAATAATGTGTATTTTTAAAGCGCGACATATCCACGTAAACGTGCTCAAGGCGCTGTGCGGCAGCCATGTAAGGCACTCGGCACATCAGAGAAACCATAATACCAGAACAGATTTATGCCAAGAAGCTCGATTTTAGAAGCAGGAGGAAACCGGAGTACCGGGAGAAAACCTGCAGGAATGAGTATGGATCGAGAAACCAAATTCACATAAAGCCACTGAGAACGAGCCCCTGCCGGGGATCGAATCCGAGACCTCATTGGTGAAAGGCGAGGGAAGATATGCTGCGCCAACCCGTTCCCCCATATATCACTATATTGATTCAAAATCCATCTGAAGTATTCCAAATATGGCAAAAGATTTCTTTAGTTTAGCAAAAATGTTTTCTTAATAGTTTTGTCAAGTTCCCCACAACCTTTCAGTGTGTGTTGTGGATGTAACTTGTAGAGATCTTTAAAGATCCTTGGCCTGATTATTTTCCCCCAGGACCCCTCTATTTTACCAGAAGGGGTCAAAATACTTGTATCTGAAGAAAGCTACTATTTTCTCTTGTTTGGGCTTAAAGTTGTTTGTTGTGATGTTATGAGCAAAAAAGTGTTCGATTTTGATTGACCATTATTCATTTACACAGTATTCTATGGGCTTAAAATCAAGTTTTTAGCTGTTATATCAAACCGATTGAAATATTAGTACAAAATTTTAGAGATGGTGTATTGGTTTCAAAGTAATTCAATCAAGATGCAAATTTTAAGTAAATAAAGTGGTTCATCTAATGTTAAGAGAGTGGTAACTTATTGAATGGAGGGAATTGGAGGACTTTTTATCAGTAAAAAAATGGTGCATTCACCCTTATTTATGCATGAAAATTCTACTGCCTTGCAAAAATACTAAAATGTCTGATTGGAACTCCATTAGTAAACTCCCTTCAGATCCCGAAAAGACAAAACAAATTTTTACTAATTTTTTTCAATAACTCAACGTCACACTAACACCATAAATTAAAATTAAACACATGCCTTTGTCACACTTAAAACAATCAATGTGTTTTGTTTCAGGAATTACACAGCAAAGACTAAATACCTAAACAAGAATTAAAAGGTGCTTGTTACGATCACCACATATTATGTGTTCGCTACTTGATATGAAAGTTTGGCACTGCACCATACGCCCCATTCAAAGTACCGTGGGAAACAAAACTTGCGGTTTTGATGGTAGAAGGCCAAAAGGCATATTGCAAAGCCCTATTCCAATACCGAAATATTGATGGTTTACCACTAAAACGGTGGTTTTCGTTCTATCTTGGGAATGAAACGGATTTTGAGGGTTCACATTTTAGGACGGCATGAGAGAAAAAATACGGCCTTTCCATTTGATATCAAAATCGATTACTACTTCCGGGTTTAAATCAGGGTCCCAAACCGATCGGGGGAAAAGCACTTTAAACATATAATAAACACATTGCAAGTATGCAACATTCCTTCATTCAAACTATGTGTTTAAAAACAACCATACTAAAGTGTTAGTTTTAAGATGAACATGGTAAATAGTACACACTTAAAGTTAAGTTTGGCTATAAGTGCTTTTAATGTTAGGTATTTAGCCTTTCTGTACCATGGTGATTTAATTCTAAAAAAAACACTTTAAGGGTATAAAAAAGTACCAAATTAAAATAATATTACATTTGTCCAACTTGTCCGGCACACATCCCAAAATTAATGGAGGCTTTGGCCTTTTACAGGACAAATTCTGTAGGATTGTTGCCCATAAATATTACAGCTAATAAAAATTAAAGAGGGAATAAAATTTTCACAAAAGAGGAATAACATGTGCACTAAAATCCTCATAAATTGCAAAATATTCATAGTCGTCGGTGTGGCGAATCGAAACTGGTTAACTTTTAAGACTTTTCAGATTTATTTGAGAGTAGATAAAAGGAGGAATAAATAATAATAAACCAAATATAAAGCAACTACTGGTGAATTAGCATCCATAAACTTCAGCAGTCAGTTGTAAGGTCACCACTAGCAAGCTTATTTTCTTTAGTTTACACAATCCATGCATACTTCACAGAAACATCCGTGACCCCATGTTGTACTTTTTTGACAGCCAAAAAAACATCAATAATTTTCCGACTTTCTGGATTTTTGACATCTAAAACATGTGTTTGTAACTGCAAGATAGGTCCCTAATTAGAATTTCCCTTGGTTTGTTTTTTCTAATCAGAAATAACTTTTCATTGAATTTTAGCCCCTTTTCCAACACTGAAAAAATGTAGAAATTGGAAATGTTTGCAATCTGTGCAAACCACTGAAAAGTAAAGCTTAATTTTAACCCTAACAATTTGAAACTTAAATGGTGATAGATGGAATTCACCTTACTAAAAGTAGTTCTTATAAAGCCGAGTTCGATAATTCAAGGCACGTGCGTGCGAACAATAAGCAACCACAATGTTCATATCCCGATTGACCTCTGTGTCCCATCCAGAATCCTTGAATTTTAAATTGTGCGAGATGGGTCAGCAAGGTCATCGGGAATATGAACACCATAGTGCCTGAATTATCAAACTCGCTTATATGGTGCACATTCGTAGAAAACTAGACCATGGTCAAATAAGGTGGTGTTTTTGTTTACAAAAAAAGCTCGAAGCTAAATTCTTTGTTTGAAGCATGACGAACAAGTGTATAAGTTTGTGCGGCTACAGTCATGTGTTTGCGTATGGTACATACTATGCTGCCTCACGCACTAATGCACGACGGCGCGTGTGTTCCGTTTGTTTTTAGTTTGTATCTTAGAGGAAGCATGAAAACCGTCAATTTTTGTGAATTTTGGAACCGTGGTGTTCATGGCAAGAAAAATGGCCCACAAAAAGAAAATCTCATGAGGGCCCGTCGCCATGGGGGGGGGTTTGGGGGGTGGAACACCTCCCCCCCCCACCCCTCCCGCGATCCTCAACAAGAGAAGAAAAGAAAAAAGGAAGAGAGAGAGAAGGAAAAGAGAAAGAAAAGAAGAGAAAGAGAAGAGAAAAGAAAGAAGGGAAGTAATAATGCAACAAAATGAACGACATCAGACTCCTTTAGATTGAACTACATGCAGACTTACATAAATCCAAATATCACCAATATTTGGCTTCTCTCATCCATTAGTTTTGTTCCAAGCCTAAAACCAACGGTAAGCCTGAATTTTTAATGTGCCAACAGTACTTGTGATCAAAATGTGTAAATAAAATTTGGAGAAAAACAAAGGGGAGCCAGGGGCCATTCCCCAAGTTTGGTCTACCAGTATAAGGGGAATTTTGCAGTCGGGGAGCTGAAGTGGTCAAAAAAAATTGGTGGACGATTTCCATCCCCCCCCCAGCACCATAACTTATATGTCTACGGGCTGTCATGTGCAATTAATTACTATACTTAACCCTCAAAAAGACCTTTTCTTAATGCTAAATCCAAGAGCTCCGGGGGCTCCGCCCCCGGACTCCGGCAGGTGCTCTGCTCATGCCCCAGTGTGTGTTGTGGATGTAACTTGTAGAGATCTTTAAAGATCCTTGGCCTGATTATTTTCCCCCAGGACCCCTCTATTTTACCAGAAGGGGTCAAAATACTTGTATCTGAAGAAAGCTACTATTTTCTCTTGTTTGGGCTTAAAGTTGTTTGTTGTGATGTTATGAGCAAAAAAGTGTTCGATTTTGATTGACCATTATTCATTTACACAGTATTCTATGGGCTTAAAATCAAGTTTTTAGCTGTTATATCAAACCGATTGAAATATTAGTACAAAATTTTAGAGATGGTGTATTGGTTTCAAAGTAATTCAATCAAGATGCAAATTTTACGTAATTAAATTGGTTCATCTAATGTTAAGAGAGTGTTAACTATTTGCATGGAGGAATTGGAGGACTTTTTATCAGTAAAAAATTGTGCATTCACCTTTATTTTATGAAATTCTACTTGCTCTGCAAAAATACTAAAATCTGATTGGAACTCCATTAGTAAACTCCATTCAATCCAGAAAGCAAAACAATTTTACTAATTTTTTCAATAACTCAACGTCACACTAACACCATAAATTAAAATTAAACACATGCCTTTGTAACACTTAAAACAATTCAATGTGTTTTGTTTCAGAATTACACAGCAAAGACTAAATACCTAAACAATGAATTAAAGGTGCTTGTTCCGATCCATATCTATTGTGTTCGCTACTTGATATGAAAGTTTGGCACTTGCACATACGCCCCATCAAGTACCGTGGGAAACAAACTTGCGGTTTTGATGGTAGAAGCAATAATGCATATTGCAAAGCCCTATTCAATACTCTGCTAATATTGATGGTTTACCACTAAAACGGTGGTTTTTCGTTCATATCTTGGGAATGAAACGGATTTGAGGGTTCACATTTCAGGACGACAATGAGAAAAATACGGCCTTTCATCTGATATCAAAATCGATACTACTTCCGGGTAAATCAGGGGGTCCCAAACACGATCGGAACACGCACCTTTAAACATATAATAAACACATTGCAAGTATGCACATTCCTTCATCAAACTATGTGTAAAAACAACATACTAAAGTGTTAGTTTTAAGATGAAAATGTTTAAATAATACACCCTTAAATGTTAAGTTTGGCAATTAAGTGTTTAATGTTTAGGTATTTAGCCTTCCTGTACCATGGTGATTTAATTCTAAAAATAAACACTTTAAGGTGTATAAAAAGTACCAAATTAAAAATAATATTACATTTGTCCAACTTGTCCTGCACACATCCAAATGAAGGCTTTTACATGACAAATTCTGTAGGGATTGTTGCCCATAAATATACAGCTAATAAAAAATATAAAGCAGGAATAAAATTTTCACAAAGGAATAAAATGTGCACTAAAATCCTCATAAATTGCAAATATTCATAGTCGTCTGTGGCGAATCGAAATGGCTTACTTTTAAGACTTTTAAGATTTATTTGAGAGTACATAAAAGGATGGAATAAATAAACCAAATATAAAGCAACTACTGGTGAATTTAGCATCCATAAACTTCAGCAGTCAGTTGTAAGGTCACCGATAGCACGCTTATTTTCTTAGTTACACAATCCATGCATACTTCACAGAAACATCCGTGACCCCATGTTGTACTTTTTTGACAGCCAAAAAAATCGATAATTTTTCTTACTTTCTGGATTTATGACATCTAAAACATGTGTTGTAACTGCAAGATAGGTCCATAATTAGAATTTCCCTTGGTTTGTTTTTTCGATCAGAATAATTTTCATTGAATTTTAGCCCCTTTTCAACACTGAAAAAAATGGAGAAAATTTGAAATTTTTGCATCTGCAAAACCACTGAAAATAAAGCTTAATTTTAACCCTAACAATTTGAAACTTAGAATGGTGATAGATTGGAATTTCACTTACATAAAAGTTAGTTCCTTATAAGCGAGTTCGATAATTCAGGCACTGCTGTGCTACAATAGGCAACAACAATGTTCATATCCCGATTGACCTCCGTGTCCCATCCCAGAATCCTTGAATTTTATTGTGCTGAGATGGGTCACAGAGGTCAATCGGGATATGAACAACAATAGTGCCTGAATTATCAAACTCGCTTATTGGTGAAACATTCGTAAGAAAACGAAGACCATGGTAAAATAAGAGTGTGTTTTGTTTACAAAAAAAGCTCGAAGCTAAATTCTTTGTTTGAAGCATGACGAACAGTTTATAATGTGCGCGTCTACAGCATGTGTTGCGTAATGGTAAAATACTATGCTGCCTACGCACGTAATGCACGACGGCGCGTGTGTTCCGTTTTGTTTGTTAGTTTGTATGCTTAGAGGGAAGCATGAAAACCGTCAAATTTTGGTGAATTTGGAACCGTGGTTTCATGGCAAGAAAAATGGCCCAACAAAAAGAAAATCTCATGATAGAAGCGCCAACGTCTAAATTTTTAAAATACCATGCTCATAACATTCAAAACGTCGTAAGAAAGTAAAGACCATGGTTCAAAAATAGCTGTCGGAAGATTTTTGAAATGCATCGATTTTCATTCAAACGTTAATTTCATTTCAAATTTTGATTAAAAATAATCAAATTTGATATTAGATATCAGTATACCCTTTGGTCCAACCAACATGCATCCAAGTATATTTGGTTCAAATCAATAGGAAAACGACCATTTACAAAAATTTCCGGTGAATGTCACATATATTTGGCAAAATCTTGCACAGACGGGTGATAAGAAAACCGGGGTTAAACGCATCTCCACGGTGACCTTACTACTGGCTGTCAGCAGTTATTGAAAATAGAAGGTGCTGGAATCACGAAATGCATCTCTAACTTCAGTGAAATGAAAAATTATCACATACATTGGCAATTAAACTCATAGTTTGTCTATTAAGTCCATCTTAATTTTAAGATTTACAAATAGCTCTCCTAGTAGTTGAGCTACAGCCCTGCATGTAGGGTATCAAATTTGATTTTTCAGTCTCAGATACGATATCAAATTAGCAGGACCGTGTTAGAATGATCATTTTGATATTTTAATCATTCTCAAAACTGAACATATGATCCACAAAATGGCTCCAGTGTAAGTAAAGTTCCTAGCTAAATCCCCATGGTAAAATTACTTAGTCGTGGATCTCAGATAGAGTATCCATTTGCACGGTCTGGTCTTGTATAGGGTGTTCATTTAATGTGGTTTCGGATATTGTTCCATTTCATCCATTTCCGGTCTGACGTAGGGTCATCTCTGGAACTCTTGAAACATGGGGTTACCCAGGCTCATGTATGCGACCCATCTATCTTTGGAAGTTATAATTTCCAGAGGGATGGTAAAGCATTGAAATGAAATGAAATGAAATGGCCCATTAATTTGTTTGTTATCCAAAGTCAGTTTATAATGAATCAGGGCAGTGATGTCATCGCCCTTAATGTAGCATTCAAGTTAAAGCTACATAGAGATACAAGACTTGCATTTGCAATTTCACACAGACATTTCACACTATATAAGCATTAAATATGTTTCAAACAGGAAGAAGTGTTAGGGACATGGGGTATTGGGGGGTATTTTATGTGCGGGTTGCCTTCACTAATGTAAACATTTCATCATTTTATGGGGTAAAAAGTAAATTGAAAATGTTACTATGATGGGCAGGGTAACTGCAAGATTGCGATTTGGAAGATTGTATTTAGATTTATTGTCAAAGTATATTTGCAATTTAAACTTTCAGAATAAAAACAACTTAATGGCTGTCAAATGCTTGAAAATACGGTGATACATGGTTTTAACATTTTGTTAACAACCCTTTAAGAAAGTATTACCAAGCAATTCAATTACTCTTGGAATGGCATCATATTATTATAAGAGCTTACGAGCATCTAATTGTAGACTCTTTTATACAATATTAAAGATGCTATCACTCATTGTGTGTTTTATAACACTAATATTCTTGATGTTTTTAAAGAGACACTGGCACATTAGAAAGAGTGCACCCTCAAGATTTTTAAAAATTGATATTTTTGCATGGTTGTAAAGCTTTTACATACATTAACCCTCACCTGAAATGATGAAGCCCAAATCAGCGCTCTTATGGCTAAACAGAATGAAGTTATAATTAATTCAACCAATGACGGAAATGGCATTTAACACAAAAAAGCACAAGCTGGAGTTGATTCCGGTCTGTGGCCTTTGTGGTTTTAATATCAATGAATACCAGTCTATGATATTCATGTAATAGACGTATTTGTTATGACAAACTTAAAAGTTCTCCTACAGATTACCTGGATGTCTTTGGTCTCTTATTAATGCTCCTATCTGTTTTTATGTGTAAACTATATCTCTATTCTTCCAATGTCCTAGACTATCATTTGTGAGCAAATTGAAGAAATTTCATATTTTGTGACAATGTGCCAGTGCCCCTTTAAAGGTAATGCAGTAGAGACCATTAGAGCAGCGACCATGTGTTGTATGTTCACAGGTGAAGTGGTCTGGTTATTTTTGAATAACACAGGATATTTTGTTTCAGTTTAAGTAGGTATGTGTCATGCATGGTATCTGATGGTTTCTGATAATTCAATATTGGTACATAAATGCCCTCAAGCATGTCAAATGTGATAGTGCCTGAAACAACTCATTATAAGAGGTTGCAAAAAATAAATCCATCCATTGGTGTCATCAGCAAACTATATGAAAAGTGTGTATTCTATTTATTCATGATACTCATTAAGTGTCTTTTGTTTTCTTTCAACTAATGGGCGGAGAACACCGTAAGCTTAAAATGAATTATTCAGTGTTTGTGTTTGTTGTATGTGAAAGATGTATTGCACCTTTTATCCCTTGCAACACAGACACAGATTTTATACATGTCATTATTTGACTCTGTTTTGTTGCATGCAAAAGAAATGCAATGATTTTATACGTATTGTATTGTTTCATTCCAAAGTTCCCTCTTGCCATTGTCTGTGCATGCAGACTTGTTTTCCTTGAAAAATATTTGTAAAGAGTTGTCGGAACTACATTTAAAGAATTAAATACAAAGACCACTTTTAGTTTTGTATTCATTAGCAGTAGAGTGAATGCTCAAAAATGGTATTGGTACGAGGGGTGATTGATAAGTTCTAAGCTTAAGGTAGAAAGAGATATGGAACAAAGTTCAAATTTACACTGTCTACAATTTCCTCCTTCAAATGAAAATTTCAAAAGTTTCAAGTGTATATCTGTTCTATATTTTAACTTGCAGGTAATCAAACATTGAGAGTTTTGCCGGACCTATTGAAGCAATTACGCGAGAAAATTATAAAGTTGAGGAGAGGAAACCTGACATCGGGGGTGCTCTTCCATCATGACAATGCCACAGTCCATAAGTCTATGGTGCGCATGACTGCAATCCATCAGTGTGGCTTCAATCTGGTAGAACATCCAGCCTATTCACCCGATTTGGCACCGTCTGACTACTATCTCTTCCCAAAGATGAAAAAGGAACTCCTCAACTTTTTAATTTTCTCGCGTAATTGCTTCAATAGGTCCGGCAAAACTCTCAATGTTTGATTACCTGCAAGTTAAAACATAGAACAGATATACACATTACACTTCTGGAATTTTCATTTTAAGAATGAAACTGTAGACAGTGTAAATTTGAACTTTGTAGCATATCTCATTCTACCTTAGGCTAGGAACTTATCAATTACCCCTCATAATTGCAATGTTTTAGCCAATTTCTCAATGCTAGGCTAAAGGTAGAACTTGATGTGTACTGCAGGCGCGTAGCCAGCCCGGTGGTTCCGAGGGGGCAATTTCCCGGTAGATGCAACAAATGTCCCAATCACAAGCAAGCATTTCCCGGTCGCAGGGTAAAAGATCCGAAAAGGGGCTGATTTAACATGAATATCCGTGTTTATTTCCCGATTTCCCTTCCATATTTTTTTCAGAGGGGGCACACTGCCCCCTTTGCCCCCCTTTTCCCCCCATTTCCCCCACCTGGCTACGCCACTGGTATACTGGGCACCTCAACAATCAATGGCCATTCTACTTTAAGTCTATACCACTCTTGTAGAAGATTTAGTCTTTTTGTGTGCTCACATATTTCTAACTGCTTGCATCCTCAAGGATTGTTGGCCAGTACACAAATAAGACAAGTCTTTGACAAGGGGAGCGTGTATTTCAAATGGAATTATCCAATGGGCTCTGCTATGTGGAATCTTTATTTTCCCATCTGCAAGACTGAAGTCTTCCACAGAAGGGTCATGGATTTCAAATGTAGCTAAAGAAAGGATCAGTGATTCTCCTGGAAGAGTAAAAAATATTTGAAATGAGCAGGAATAGTCTAAATGTGAAGGATAAGTCTGTAGAATTTTCAGAAGTTATTTTTTGCAACTGAAAAATTGTCAGAAAAGGAAGAAGGCGGCAGTGTTTGAAGATGTGAATCGCCATTCAATTACATGTTGTAGTAATTGTCCGGACAGACAGTAATGACTAAAATATCAAATTTTGTCTTTAATAGGTGGCTTTAAGTCTTAACACTTGCAGGGTATGTTAGGATACCAATAATCATTACAGATATGCAAAAAATCTGATTTTTGATGATTTTTTTTCTGATTTGGCAAATCACTGATAGTGCCTTTAATCATCAGGCTATTCAATTTGAAATTCATACTCTTAGGGATTGAAGTTAAACTAGGCTTGCTTTGTATTTTATGACTGGTACTGATCATAAATTCACAGGTGTTGCATAAAATGCCAGACATTTGTGCTCCTGTTTGTTGTGCTCCTGTTTGTTTTTCAGAGAGTTTATCACTTTTTGCAAGTCAAAAGGTCAGGAAGGAATTAAATACAGAGATGTAACTTTTCCGGAAATTTCAGGATTTCAGGCCATAAATAAAAATCTGGAAATGTAAAAAAAAAAAAATCAATTTCTGAGATCAAAGCATTAATGATAAAGGTAGAACTGCATCAAAAACCAAGTTTTAAGTATTTGTTTTAGAGAAGGGGTCTTGTACCCTTAAATCTTGTAAGAAAATATGTTCCTTGGAGCTAAGCTAAAATTTGGCCTTGTCGTCGGTTGAAATTTTGGATTGTCAGAAAATGGAACCCTTCCTCTGTTACTACATCTCTGTTAAATACCAGTTATTCTTTCATGTTCAGTTAAAATCCATTGCAAGTGATAAAAATCATGGAAAATGCCTTAAAGATCTGGCTCTGACATTTGGATGTTTTGGAGCTAGTTGTCACCATTCTCCTAGGCAGGGGTGTAGAGAGTATGCAGCTTGGGACGGGCACCATCCTTCAGTTTATTTGATGGTTCATCCCACTAACTGGTTTAAGGCAAATTTTCTATGGGAAATTTTGAAAAGTAAGTTTTGATAATGCTATCCCACTGGTTCTAAGATAACTGAGCCAGGCCAAAAATTCCCAAGTCAAGAGATCAAGAGGGATGTTCAAGATATCTTCCAATATAGGAAGAAAAGAAATATGGGAAAATCAAGGTTGTATCGGTAGGCATTTTCAAAATTTAGAAAAAACAGGTTTTAAGCAAACATTAGGGGTTTGTTACCTGTATGAGATAATCCCGCAATGATTTTACCCTGGTGCCGCCCCTGCTGCCAATCACCCTACTAATAAGAAATAGGCCTAAAACATTGCAACTTCAAATGTCATCTTTGATAATGGTATATTCGTAAGAATTGCAAACAGCCTCTAAGAACCTCTATCTACTTGATGTTTTTGTAGCTTAGATGCAATTTGTGCAAAAAAGTGGGAATGAAACTGCACAGTTATTTTGTTGACGAAGATGAAACAGCACAATTATTTTTTGTGGTAAAGATGAAACGGCACAATTGTGTTTTTGTCAAAATGAAGCAACACTGTTATTTTGTGTATTTTGTGTTAGAAATGAAACAGCATGGCTAGAATGTATGGTAACTGTTACAGACAAAGCAGCATATATAAAAAGTCTTCAAAGTATTTACCAGAAACAGTCATATCTTCTGATGTTGTCATTTCAAAAGATTATCAATAAACAATGTAGAAAAGCAAAAAAAAAAAAAAAAAAAAAAAAAACCCAAAAAATAAAAAAAACCACCTCACAACACAACAAAATCCTGATGTTTAGCCATCTTCAATTACTTGCAAACATGGACTCTTGGGCACAGCTGTTTGAAAGTCTAATTTATTTTGACAAAATCTGAATAAAACAAAAAAACATCAATAAAGACAAAGTTTTGACAACTTGATTTGGGGTAGATATTCCACTAGTTACATCCCATGCAATTTTGAGGTGTGGGCAAATATGATGTTCCTTAAAAATTTAGTTTTACACAGATCTCTTTGGGGAATGACCATATAGAGGGCCCTATAAGATAAAAGTCATGATCTTTGTAGGCCTGTATTACAAGACTCCTCACAGAAAAAAGTGAGTCACTTGTCCGTATAGTGAAACACTTGGTCCAAAAATGAGTCAAGGTGACTCAGTGTTTCATTATGCGGACAAATTGACTCACTTTTATGCAAGTGACTCACATTTTTCTGTGTGTGTGTGCAAAGGATTCTTATTTTTACAGGGTTATAGCTCTTGCATTACCCTACGTATATCAAAATGGTGATGCCACTGCTTAGAATTGTTCTAAAAATAAATGAGACCATTTGCATGGTGCCACAGCTGTGTTAGGTCAATATCAGCAAAAAAGATTTTTAGAATCAGTATTTATGGAACCATAACTACTGAGCTGTTTTAAAATCTCAATTATTATGATCTATAAAACAAATTTTAAGAGTGCAGTTTTTTTGTAAAATTGGAAACAAAAATTGATTTTGCACTTTTAATCAAATCCTCAGTTTTCAAAACAGTGGTTTGCATTCTTTTAATGTATACAGCTTGTGACATTGCATATTTGTAATTAATCAGCTACATCATTTTTCTGCACGCTTATTTTCAGGGCTATATACGAATCATTGTGGGAGACGGTACAACCGTCGCAAGACAAAGATAAGCCAGCGCCACAAGCACCCGCAGTCAAGACGTACAAGATTACAGACTTTCAGCTACTTAAAGTATTGGGCAAAGGAAGCTTTGGAAAGGTATGCTTCCGCTGGTACTCCTGTGGAAGGGATTTAATTGTTTTTAGCCCCCGCTGAACGAGTTCGGAACTGGGACTATATATGTGTCTGTTCATCCATCTGTGATAAAAATGTTAACCCTGGAACATTCAGCTTTTTTTTCTAGATGAGCTAGAGTAGCTAAACTTGGGCATATTGTAGGAGGGTGCAAACCCCTACTAATCTTGTAATTCATTCCCCCAGGGTCCTCCCTGGGTCTGTCAAGGGTAGGGAAATGTCAAAAAAGGTCAATATTTTACCCCAAAAAGTCAACATTTTCTAGATGAGTAAAGGTGGGTTCATACTTAATCAGCAGACATCTGCCGACGCTAGCCTTTTGAACATGCTTTGCGCACCAGACACATGAAACATATGCGTTGCGTAAAAAGCATGTTTGAAAAGCTAGCGTTGACAGACGTCTGCCGATGAAGTATTAACCCACCACTAGTGTATCCAAACTTGGGTATATTGCAAGAGGGCACATGCCCCTACTAACCATGTAATTCATTCCCTAAAGTCCAGAATTAAGGGGGTACCAGAATGAAGGGGTGATCTGGTGTAGTTTCAGTTTTTCATTTAATGATCGTGACATTGGATGGGGACGTATTTTATGCATCACGTAAATACGAGTTTTGCTTAATGTTTTTGTTTTAATAGATTTTAAGTCAAATTGTAGCAATTTCTAGTTTATACCACTCTAAAAAAATTTAAGTCAAATTGTAGCAATTTCTAGTTTATACCACGTTTCTTGAATGTAGACATGTCTTTAATGATAAAAAGTATTACATTAAAAATATAAGCCTTGCCAAGAGATGTAATCTAAGACATGAAAAAAATCTGACATTTCATGAGACATGTCTTAAAATAAAATATGACATGCTAGAGGACACTTTTCGCATATTGCAGATATGGTAAATTGACGGAAAGCCGCCAAAAACCATATTGACCACGGTTGTACAATTCTTCACGTCCACAGCAGCAAAAACCATTGGGTTACTGTCATCTAAATGCTTAAAAACTTTTGTATTTTGTTCTAAAGTAACCATTCCATAATCCGTAACAACTGTTATTGATAATATTTTTTAACAATAGTTAATTAAATAGTAGGGTAACATGGGCAGGAGGGGGAAGGGGACGCATTGTCCCCTCCCCCATGGGCCTAACCAGGAAAAAAGCTTAAAGCAGGAAAGTGGAAAAAGGACAAGCAAAAATGGAGTAGAGAAAAGAGAGGGAAGGGAGAGGAAAAGATTGAGATTCAAAGGGAAAAACATATGGACGTTGAATGTCTGTAATGTTCAAATATTGATTCCCCAAAGTAACCCCCCCCATCAGGTTATGAAGGAGTCGGCGGAAAGTGTGTGTCAACCGGCTGCATTGCACTTTTTTTTTTTTTTTTTTTTACCGTCGCAAGACAAAGATAAGCCAGCGCCACAAGCACCCGCAGTCAAGACGTACAAGATTACAGACTTTCAGCTACTTAAAGTATTGGGCAAAGGAAGCTTTGGAAAGGTATGCTTCCGCTGGTATTCCTGTGGAAAGGATTTAATTGTTTTTAGCCCCCGCTGAACGAGTTCGGAACTGGGACTATATATGTGTCTGTTCATCCATCTGTGATAAAAATGTTAACCCTGGAACATTCAGCTTTTTTTTCTAGATGAGCTAGAGTAGCTAAACTTGGGTATATTGTAGGAGGGTGCAAACCCCTACTAATCTTGTAATTCATTCCCCCAGGGTCCTTCCTGGGTCTGTCAAGGGTAGGGAAATGTCAAAAAAGGTCAATATTTTACCCAAAAAAGTCAACATTTTCTAGATGAGTAAAGGTGGGTTCATACTTAATCAGCAGACATCTGCCGACGCTAGCCTTTTGAACATGCTTTGCGCGCCAGACACATGAAACATGCGTTGCGTAAAAAGCATGTTTGAAAAGCTAGCGTTGACAGACGTCTGCCGATGAAGTATTAACCCACCACTAGTGTATCCAAACTTGGGTATATTACAAGAGGGCACAAGCCCCTACTAACCATGTAATTCATTCCCTAAAGTCCAGAATTAAGGGGGTACCAGAATGAAGGGGTGATCTGGTGTAGTTTCAGTTTTCATTTAATGATCGTGACATTGGACGGGGACGTATTTTATGCATCACGTAAATACGAGTTTTGCTCAATGTTTTTGTTTTAAAAGATTTTAAGTCAAATTGTAGCAATTTCTAGTTTATACCACTCTAAAAAAATTTAAGTTAAATTGTAGCAATTTCTAGTTTATACCACATTTCTTGAATGTAGACATGTCTTTAATGATAAAAAGTATTACATTAAAAATATAAGCCTTGCCAAGAGATGTAATCTAAGACATGAACAAATCTGACATTTCATGAGACGTCTTAAAATAAAATATGACATGCTAGAGGACACTTGGATAAGACACCTCAAAATCGGGATTCAGAGGATGTCTTTCTGATGTAGAAGTGCTCTATGTGGAGATGCATCCTATTTTACCCATGTCCTATTGTGTCCCTTTTAAGAGAACTATTTTTGTTTTCTTTAGTTTTCACTCTCTTTATTTATATCTCAATTCCATCAATTATCAATTGAAATATTTCCCTTTAATTGAGAAAAATATATTCAGCACTTTTTTTCTATCACAATCTTAACATTGAGTACATTACTATCTTATCCTTCTCTATTCAACACATACAGGTCATGTTAGCTCAATTGCGCAACACAGACAAATACTATGCCATCAAAGCATTGAAGAAGGATGTCGTACTGGAAGATGACGACGTGGAATGTACCATGGTAGAGAGGCGGGTCCTGGGTCTAGCCTGGCAACATCCATTCCTTACACATCTATTCTGTACATTCCAGAGTAAGGTAAGAATCATACATGTAAGAGACGTGTTTGAAGAACTAACACTCAAAAAATCCTAATTCTAAGTACAATCAAAGTGATTTAAATCAATTATAAGCTATTTGCAATTTTAACCCCATAAAATGATGAAACTAGATTAATCTGCTGTCCTGGTTGTATTGGTTTGAACAAAAACATAAAAGCCAGCAGGCGTTATTTTTAGCATAACCAAGCTTAGTCCCTGGCAACATTCATGATCGATAGATTGTTATATAGTTGTTGTAAGTAGTAGTGTGTAGTATGGAGAGCATGGCCTAGCGGTTAGGGTGCTTGCCTGTGGCGCAAATTTACCAAAAATTCCCAAGTTCGAATCCCGGCGGGGTCACTTGCAGGGATTTATTCTGGTGCTCAACTCTGGATTTAATCTGTATACGAGCTATTGATTTAAAACAGAATATCGTTCTCCTCCGTGGTTCACTTGGAATTGGGCAAATGAATCATGAAAGCATCCCGTCCTTCAGAGGGGACGTTAAGCCATCCGTCACATGTACAGAGAGCCACAACTGTACATGTCATGTACGACAGAAATTCAGTGCATGATTTTTCGATAGGGTCCTTTACGATAGCTGGCAAGTTCAAAACAAGGTTTGCGGCCTTCTCTTTGTTCTTGTACTTGTTTCTCCAATAAACTTTTGAAATATTCTCGGTGGGTGGCCTACAAACTGATCCAGTGCAGTTTGCGAGAGATTCGTATCCTCAACAAATCTTCTCTTGTCACTTTAAATTATGCCAATCGCCTTTGCCAACATACGTTATTTGTTTCACTTGTCTTGTCAATTTTAGTCTGCACCTGTGTTATTATTTAATTTTCTTTTTCGTTATTTGTCCTTGTCTACTCTCACATGTCTTAAGGGTGGTCAATATCTCCCGAGCCTTGCTCTCATTTGACTACCCTTCCATTTTCTACTTTTGTTCTTGTAAATGATATATGCCTACGTATGGTAAATAAACTAAACTGAAACTGAAAACATGTACATCGCAGTCAGTGTCGAATAAGAGTAGGGTGTAAACCCCTGACTGTTCCCAATCCACCCGTCTCCAAAAAGCGGGCCATGTTAGGAGCGTCCGTATCATGGATAAACGCGGACCTGGATCAGCTTACTCAATTGAATAAATCCTGACACCACCACAAGCCATTACCAATGACTTGTGGATATGCAAAGAAAGAAAGAAGTAGTAGTGTGTTTTATTTTGTAAGACATTGATTCAAATGACATATGACCTGCATATTTGAGGTGTTGCTATTAATCAATCATTACTTTTATTTGGTTGATCTCATTTTGAACAAGTTTTTGTGCAGTAATTATAATGGATATATCAGTCATTGACATTATGTCGTTTGTTTTACAGGAACACCTGTTCTTTGTCATGGAATATTTGAATGGTGGTGATCTTATGTTTCACATTCAGTCCTCACTTAGATTTGACGTCCCAAGAGCAAGGTATGGGTAAAAAAGTTTTCAAAGTATTAATGCACTATTTTAAACAACATATATATTCATATCTTCATGTGAATTCAAGAAGGCCATACATGCAATAGCTGCCATTTGTTAGCTATTCCCACAACCAATATTATGGTCAATATCTTGTGAAATGGTTCTTCTAACATTTACAGTTACTGATTGGAGATCTTTGGAAATGATATGCACACAAGATCATTTAACCCCCATGAATACTATCTGCTGATTGGTCAAAGGGGAACTTTTTTGAGCCAATCAGGAACATCACAAGAACAATGGTAGGGCTGAAGATGGTTAGAGGTTAAATATTTGGAAGCTGCATTTCAATTGGTGATTGAAATGAATATATGATGTGATTAGCCAATCAGAAATGCTGTATGAAAAACAAGTGATGGAGTTAGTACATTGAGTGAGGGTGCTACTGCCTTGCTAGATTCCGTAAAGGTTTGTTCATACTTTACCGGATGTGCATTGTGACGAGTTGCGGTGCCACGATATACATCACTTTCATGCTGCAACACCGCAAATCCAGTTAAAATTAATTTAACTTCATTGCGGTATGGCAATGCGATATTCTGAAAAGAGACTGCAATTCTGGCACTGTGGCGAAGTATGAACTAACTCATTTGTTGCGTAGCTTTGTCAAATTTTGATTTGAAATGATCATTTGCAGAGTTCCAAGGGATACAAATGAGGAAATTCCATGGAAAGTGTATGGCTGCGAATGTGCATGACAATAAATTTGGGCCAAACTAGACAATCTTCAAATACTTCAAGTTCAAAATAAGAATGTTGACTGCTACCTTAAGACATAGCAACTGTTTGCACACACTAAAACACATGGCTTAAGTTTGTGTACTTCAGCAGTAATCTAAGATTAGTCACAAAAAAAATAAAGAAAATAAAGTCAATCACTTATTTGCCTACACCTCAAGATTGCCAATCATCACAAAAGAGGTATCATTGTAAAGCATTAAAAGCCATGCTTCATTTAATACAATCTCATTTCATTCTTGGAGAAGTCTGCAATGTTTTGATCTAGCGGGACTCCTTTCCCCTGGTAAGTGTTGCTGTCAATGTATGCTAAGTTGCATAATCGTGAAGATGATTGATTATACTGTTAGTCAATGTATTAATCATTTGCTTGCTCAAGAATAATTCATAGCTTTACACTTTTTTAATAGGTACTACGCAGCTGAGATTATCTGTGGCCTACAATTCTTACATCGACGTGGCATCATCTACCGTGACTTAAAGCTTGACAATGTCCTACTTGACCACGAGGGCCACATCAAGATAGCTGATTTTGGTATGTGCAAACAAGATATATTTGGAGACAACAGAGCCACTACATTCCTGCGAACTCCAGTTACTCGCACCTGAGGTTTGTAACTTAGAAGTAGTTGTGTATGTTCCTTATATCAAAATGCTGAGAATACAAATAGTACATTAATAAAGGATGTTGCACCTAAATTGTGTTGTGTATAGTGTTGATACCAATATTTAATGTTTTCTAAAGGTTCTCGATAGTTGGCCTGTGGGCCAGATCCAGCCTGTGAAAGCTTGCTGTGTGAATCGCGGCTCTAGAGCAGAAATATGCATATTAAAAGAACAAAAAATATTACAATTTTTTTTCTCACTAAATTGGCACTAAAGATAAAAAATATGTTGAATATTATATGTGTATGTATAGTGGAAACTTAAAGCGAAATGCTAGGCTAATATAATCTACGCTGCAACATATTATAAATACATATTTGTTTCAAATGAATTTCAGTCAGAAAAATGACACTTTTTTTGATAACAAGTAAAACGTTTATAATATGTGTGGACCATTTTGACGTCTTCACTATGTTGGATGCGAACTTGTTTTCTACCGTCTAACCATGTATTAATGACAAGTAGTAACAACATTGAAGAATACTTTTAGCCAATCTTGAGTTGGCGATCATTTGAAATTAGATGTCACATGATACCATTGTACCATATTTATGGACCATTTTGACATCTTTGCTATATCGGATGCAAAGTGTTTTCCACAGTCCTACCATTTCATTCCATATGATTGCAGCCATATTGATCAGCCCACAAGAAAAATAGAAATCATGATGGTATGTAGTACATAGTGTGTCTTGAAATAAGTAGCCAATGAATGACACAACCAAACCTTTTTAGCTATATTCTGCTTAATAAGAATCCGTCCCGATCTTTAATCGATCATTACTGATTTTCTACTGGACACACTATATAACATGATATAATCCGATTTTCTGACCAGGAGTATCCTAGACATTCCACAGACACCTGTTTTTATCTATTGAAACGTCACCAATGCCGAGCAACGTCACCAATGCCGAACATGGCGACCTCCATGGACAACATTTATTAGTGAATTCTGCTAATATGACAATCTATATTGCAGTAGATATTATTTCTTTCAGACTGCAAAGACATCTTTTAAAACATACTTAAATTAAAAATTAGCCTGTTAGTTCACTTTAAAATATCACTAATCCAAAAGTTTCTGGTTACTAAAAGTAAGTGAAAACCCCTGTTATGGACATTCAAATCTCATTGAGTGGAAATGTACTTTTGCTTTTTGTCTAACCAGCTAAAACTTAAGCTTTTCAAAACCAGGCTCTGCAACTGCTAAGCACACATTGTTTTGGTTCAAAATGGGTTTATTTCCAGATTTTTTAATCCTTATCACTTGTAATTAGGGTTTATTTCTTTTTGAACCAACAAAGATTCTGATATTTCAAACTTTTGCCTTTCACCCTCACAGATCCTTCAGGGTCAGAAGTACGCTTCATCAGTGGACTGGTGGTCATTTGGAGTACTGTTATATGAGATGTTGATTGGTCAGTCACCATTCCACGGCGACGATGAAGACGCATTATTTGATTCTATTCTTCATGACACGCCACACTACCCAAGATGGCTCTCCAAGGATGCCCTTTCGTGCCTCACTAAGGTAAATTTGTTTGCACTTTTGGAACTACAGTCAGCATGTTTTTCGATCAGTATTTTGCCAAAGTCTAATAACTTTGAAAGTTTTCAAAATATACTTTTTGTTACCTAGGTCTTGTTCTTTCATGTAACACTTCGCTTGAAAAAAAGTGCTAAAATGGCTGAGATAGAATGCTCGAAAGATGCAAAACCCCCAAACCAATAGTTGCACTTTCTGGAGTTTTTCAATGGGCATTGCAGTGTACTGCAACACTAACACACGGACCACAATCAATATTGCAAGTCGGATTACTCGCTCATTCAGTCAGAAACCCTCTATGTGTAAAATCAATCACACTGATTCTTGCATTGTACCACACAACGACCATTGAAAACTCCATAAAGTTAAACTTTGGCTTGGGGGTTACACGCTTTTTTACAAGCGAGGTGTTTAATGAAAGAGTAAGACCTAGCGGCAATGAAATGTATATTTCGAAAACTTTCGGTACAAAACGAAATTGATATGTTCAGGTTTTATGCAGATTTCAGCGGAAATATATTTTACGCATCAAGTGAATCAGAGTTCACCTTGTTATACATCAATTTTAGGTTTATTTGTGCAAATGGGATATTTATTTAGTGGGATACCTTTTTGTAAGTCTGACATTTGCTGCTATCGATACACACTTAAATGTTATTTCTTCTTTGTAATGATTGTTTTCTCCTAGTTGTTGGACCGTAATCCTTCAACACGTCTGGGTGTCAAGGATGACATTAAGCAGCATCCATTCTTCAAACCCATCAATTTTGATGCCCTGGAGAAGAAGGAGATCCCTGTTCCTTTCAAACCCAAGATTGTAAGTATTCATTATAGTTTAAATGTCGCATAATGTCAGGGTAAGGGGGGGTCGCACCCCCAAATTCCACAAAAGGGGCAAGAGGTCCACTTTTTGCTGAATTTTTGGAAAAAAGGTCTAAAATTTAGAGAAATTAGGACAAGCAAGTCCACTTTTTGGTGATAAAATGTTCAAAAAGTCCAAAAAGGACCATTTTCGGGGGGTTAGGCTAAAAAGTCCATTGTTTTAAAATAAAGTCCACTTTTTTAAGTTCCGCAGTCCGCACCCCCCCCCCCCAAAAAAAAATCCTGTGTATGGCCCTGTTGCAGTATTCTGTGCATTTTTCTTAGCTCTGATTGGCTGCTCTATGTAGAAGTGTATTAATGACATGTAACAACAGCATTGAAGTATACCTCTAGCCAATCTTGATTTAGCAGTCAATTGAAATTAGATGTCACATGATACCATATGTACCATATTTATGGACCATTTTGACATCTTCACTATGTTGGATACAAACTTGCTTTCCACAGTTCAATCATGTATTAATGATATATGATATATTGAAGTATCACTATGAGTTTCAATACGCTCATCCACCAAGGACACAGTTCAGTGGTTTGCACTTGTACATGCATTGACATGAACTGACCTTGTGTGCTCTGTGCTCTGGGTATGATATATCATACCCAGAAACCAGGGGGTGTATTTTCTATATGCATTGGTGAGTGAAGGCTACTGAACTGTGCAAAGAGAATTGAGATTTTACTAGCTCTTAGTGTATACCTCTAGTCAATCTTGATTGGACAGTCAATTGAAATTAGATGTCATGTGATACCATGTGTACCATATATGTGGACCATTTTGACGTCTTGGCAGTGTTGGATACAAACTTGCTTTCCACAGTTCAATCATGGATTAATGACATATGATATATTGAAGTATACCTCATGCCATCTGGATTTGGAAGTCAATTGAAATTAGAATGTCATGTGATACATCTGTACAATATTAGGGACCATTTTACATCTTCAATATGTTGGATACAAAACTTGTTTCCACAGTTCAATCAGGATTAATGATATAGATTATTGAAGTATACTATAGCAATCTGATGGACAGTCAATTGAAATTAGATGTCATGTGATAACCATGTGTACCCTATATGTGGACCCATTTTGACATCTTGACAGTGTTGGATGCAAACTTTGCTTTCCACAGTCCAACATTAGGTCATGATGCAAAAGCGAAAAAAGATGCTCGGATAAGGACCAAGGGGCGCACCCCGGGAAGTACATAATTCTTCCGAAAGTAATTGTAAAATTACAGAAATCAGTTCACGTGTGTTCTCCCTTTCTAGTAGTGCACAATTTCTTGAGAATGAATTAAATGTCACCTCAATTTATGCACTGAATATCAGTGAATACGGGTGATTATTACCAGATTCATTGAATCCAGCACATAATGGGGGCTGTGATAAGTAAATCCGCTAGGTATTGTAGAAGACCAAACACTTCACAGATTCTTTTTCATCTAGACTGCAGAGTCATTGTTATTACCAATGCAACTGAAAAGAGTGCGGTGCTTATACCATCACCCCGATTTAGATTAAGCTATTTTCATGACGTGGTGGGAACACAAAATTACCCGTCCTATTTCACCGATTAAATAAAGTTAGAGGTTCTACTGTGGTGTTCAATTTTCTTTGACCCTATTTTCATCGCCTTTATTCGAAGGGAAAATAAGGTGAACAAAGCTAATGAGAACAAATTGTTGCAAGCCAAACTGTGACTAAAATCTTGGGCAGAACTAAACCCGTAACTGCCGCGTAACCCCATTGATGCAATTTATTGATTTCGTAGCAGAAATCGAAAATCATTTCCACCTATATGAATTGCATTGTGAACCGGTGCCGAAACAACTTTTTTTAATTGGAATAGAAAAGAGCGTCCAATATTAATATGATTAAGTTATGGGCGTTGGGTTTGCACCAAGATGTAGGTCATAGCTTGCCAAAGCCAAACTGCTTTCATGATTTTTAATCATCTCGTGTTTTTTTGAATAAATGATGAAATATTCGATCAAAGTTATTAAACTACCAGCAGAGAGTTTAGTTTTTTTATTTCGTGATGAAAGAGGCTGTAGTTCAATCTAAACGGGGCGGTGAAAAACAATTCAAAAGCTTTTACCGTCATGGTAAATAACAATGGTTTTGCAGTCCCAGAGAATCTGAAGTTCGTTGACCTATTCATCCTATTCATCCTATTCATTTAATGGGCGGATTTTTACTTATCAATAGCAGCCCATATTGCTGGAGGTCAGAACGTGGGTGTACATCGGCATGGTCACTGATATTCAGGGAGGAAAAAAAGGAGATGGCATTTAATTCATTTCACGAAAATGTGCACATACTCGAAGTGAGAACACGCGTTAAACTGATTTTATATTTTAGAACCAATTGGTTAGAAAAATTAGTACTTGGTAAGGGGTGCGTCACCTTAGTAAACGCTATGAGATCTTGCCCGTTAGACACTGTACTAATGACATGTAGTCATAACTTTGAAGTATACTTCCCTCTTGATTAGGCAGTCAATTGAATAATAGATGTTCACATGATACCATATGTACCATATTTATGGACCATTTTGACGTCTTCACTATGTTGAATACAAACGGTTTTTTCCCAGTTTCAGCCCTCATGTCAGAACCTTTCAGGAAGTAACCGTTTCAAATGCTCAAGTCGTTACCAGAGCATATTTTGAGAAGTAATAAAGCCAAACTGCATGTTTTACTATGGCAAAATTCACCTGTGTAGGCGGGCACTGACAGTGGGTTGTTCAAGGGTGCTGTATTTCCAAAACCATTCATCACCGCGGTTTCGTACCGGCTAGAATAAGATACGTTTTATATGCTAATTGGTGTTCAACCTTTGATTGACCCGACCGTGGCATTATAAAATGCGACTCTGCCGTCTCAAAAAACCTCTTCCTACATAAACAGCGTCAACACAGCCCCAAAAAGTATAGTTTTCATGTAGTCAGTGAGTGGGTAATCAGTCATCCATAGCACACTATTGATCATTGATTGGGTGAGTGGCCTATGTAGTGGAAGCAGTTTTGCATATTGTTCAAAGTTTTGAATGGCTTGGTCATAATGATCTGGTTGAAGTGATCAAAAGTTGTGGACTGTTCTTGGGACAGTGGGCCTGCACTCTGCATTTTTGAAAAGCAGACATGGCGATATTTGGTTACAATTTCAGCAAAAAATAGCCCGGGCCAGCGAGGAAGGTGCCAAGCCCCCCCTTCACGGAACGTCACGGTAACTCTTTATTTTACTCTACCTGCACACAAAACAATGGGCGCCCTGGGTCAGAAGTAGACTACCCAGTGGCAATGTAGGGTTTGGTTTTATCTTTTATTGTGTATATTATCTGTGTTTTTGGTTATTTATATTGTGTGGATATTTCTCTTTCTCTGTTTTATATCTGTAATTTTTAAAAGGTTGGGTTACCCGATCATGACGCAATTTTCATATTAGGTTTTTCCTTCTCTCACTCGCATGGAAAGCATATCACTAAACCACCACGAAAAACATGTAGATTACAAATCTGATTAAATTGGTTCAAATTTTAAGCTTCATAGTTCATAACAGCAAACTGATATATTTTCGGGGCCTTAACTTTGCCTGAGGTAAAGAGAAACTTTCTCGATACCAAAATCTGTTTTTTGATGGCAGTGAGTGGGGGAAAGGTTGTCAATCGGGTCACCCATTTTTATGTGTGCTGAGATCAAATGCAATCATACTTCAAGTCAAAGTGGGGATAAGCTTTCTTGATTCAGGATCTCTTACAAATGCAGCTATTTTCATCATTCGTTCTTGCAGAAATCTGCCTCAGATGCCAGCAATTTCGACCCTGAATTCACCATGGAGAAGGTGGCCTTGACACCCACTGACAAGAGAGTGCTAGAATCCATCAACCAACACCAATTCCGTGGCTTCTCCTTCACAAACCCAATGATGAAGACTTTGTAAGGCTGAAGCTGGTCAGAGGCTATGCAGGCTCATGGCAACAGATATTGGGGGGGGGGGGGGAGGTAAGGGAAGAGGTCTTTTTAGTTGCCCTCTTAGCTGCAAAGGTCATCAATGTTTCTCAGAATTCCAGGGGAATTTCTCAGAACTTAACATTTTTGGTAGTTTTGTAGTAAAATAGATGTACAAAAGGAAATCAATTAATATGGCATAATACATGAATATTTTGATTGTATCAAAACACTAGTGCCCCTAACACCCTTTATCATCGTGCTATACATGTAGTGGTAATGATAAGGACACTGCGCTTCATCGTGTGAGGACAATAAAGTTGTGATTTTGGGTAAAAATTCTTGCTTAATTTAGTAAAAACAGGTAAAAATGCACAATTGAAGCTAGTGGTGCCACCTTCAAATCAAAGTACAAACATGAAAGAAATAAAGAAATAAAAAACAAAATAAAAGAAGAAAGAAACATGAACCATGAAACAGTTTTTTTTTTTTTGCAGGTACGACTTTGTTGCACTCACATGATGGCTCGGTCTCCTAATCTCCTTGATATTAATTAAAGAATACTAGCCCTTAATCCACTGAATGGATGTGCCATTGAAATAAATCATTGGGAAAACCCAAGTAGGGACATCTTTGGCTATATTGATACCAGGAACAAGCTTGAAAGAGCATTCTCATTTCAAGGCCTTACTTGGGTATATTGCAAGTGCAGGTTGGCACAGCTGTTTAACTCCATATAAATTGTCTCTTTTATTTTTAGAACAATTTAAAGCAGTGGCAACACAATTTTGACAACTGATCTTGCAAAAGCTATTATCTCTCCAAAACTTGGAAAAATCCATTGCGGGAATCTTGCCATATAGGCGTACAAAGGTCATGATGTTTATGTTATAGCACCCTCTATATGCCCATTCTCCATAGAAAGCCATGTAAAAATATATTTTTACAGAAAATCATATTTGCCCGCAATGAAATTTCATCAAATTTACACAGGACATAGTCAGTGGATTAAAGCGAAATGCCAGGATAATATAATTTACGCTTCAACATATTATAAATACATTTTTGTTTCAAATGAATGTCTTTCAGTCAGAAAAATGACAATATATTATTGTTATCAAAGTAAAACATTTATAATATCTTCCGTATGATTGCAGCCATTTTGATCGGCCCACAAGAAAAATTGAAATCATGATGGTATATAGTTCATAGTGCGTCTTGAAATAAGTAGCCAGTGAAAGATTAGTGAATGCCATAACCAAACCTTTTCAGCTATATTCTGTTCAAGAATCCGCCCCAGTTTTTAATCGATCGTTACTGCTTTTCTACTGGACACACTATATAATCCGAGTTTCTGACCAGGAGTACCCTAGACATTCCTTAGACACCTGTTTTTATCTATTGACTTACAAAGTCATACAGCGTCACCAATGCCAAGCGACGTCACCAATGCCAAACATGGCGACCTCCATGGGCAACATTTAGTAGTTAATTCTGCTAATAAGGCAATCAATATTGCAGTAGATATTATTTCTTTCAGACCGCAAAGACATCTTTTACAACATACTTAAATTAAAAATTAGCCTGTTAGTACACTTTAAATAATCCAAATCAGTTGTCAAAACTGTGTCGCCGTTGATAGTTTTGTTTTATTCTGGTTTTGTCATAATAGATGAGACTTTCAAACAGCTGTGTTGGCAGTTTAGCAATCTGGTATAATGATGGCGACTTTTCATGTCAGTGGTCTAGAACATTTTCAAAATTGTTAAAAAAATTTCTGACTGGAACTGTGGTTTCAGGAATTTGCAACAGTTGTCAACAACTTAGCTGAAACACTTGTCTATTTTCTTAGATCTATAGATGGAAGGGTCTTACAATGTCTGTCTTCAAACTAAGGGGATACTTACAATTTTTAGGACAGGAGGGAAAATGATCTTGTCCTTTCCTGATGATGGTTATGTCATTGGACGTGCACTGTGTAGTGTCCCAAGATAGTCAAAATCACGACTTGGGCAGGCTCTGAAATAGGTTCCCATTTTACGAGGTCAGGGTTGGATTTCCCGTTAGAGTACTGACGTCCATTATTGGTTGTATCTAACAGAACTCAAAAGCTAACCAAACATGGTGATACCTGTTTGTAATGTGTATAATAATGTTGTCTTTTTGTGTTTATGTACAAATATATTATAATACTTTAAGGTAGAGAAATAACTTTTTCCCAAAAAAGTTGAATATGTTTGTTCGTCTAGCAATTGTTTACTTGTGCGCAATGCGCAAAAATGTTTTGAATGGATGTGAAATGGTCTCTTTTTTATATAAATATATTATATACATATGTAAACAAAACAAAAAAAAGAAATAGGTTCCCATTTTACGAGGTCAGGGTTGGATTTCCCGTTAGAGTACTGACGTCCATTATTGGTTGTATCTAACAGAACTCAAAAGCTAACCAAACATGGTGATACCTGTTTGTAATGTGTATAATAATGTTGTCTTTTTGTGTTTATGTACAATATATTATAATACTTTAAGGTAGAGAAATAACTTTTTCCCAAAAAAGTTGAATATGTTTGTTCGTCTAGCAATTGTTTACTTGTGCGCAATGCGCAAAAATGTTTTGAATGGATGTGAAATGGTCTCTTTTTTATATAAATATATTATATACATATGTAAACAAAACAAAAAAAAGTTACTAACAGGAAAGAAATTTGAAATATTTTGGTGATTTATATTTATACACAAGGGCTTTTTGTGTGTAAGCGTTGCAAGTCAATTTCTTAAGACATTGTGTGAAATTTCTGGTGTCCGACATTGGGCATGTTAACTTTGAATTATATTGCTGTGGGTAGTTGGTCAAAATAACGGGTGAATGTCAAACTCAAGGAGTATTTGTGGTTGTATGTTACCTTTTATTATGTTGGGATGTTTGTATATTTGTTTTGCTTTTTGTTTTGTCTTTGTCTCTGTCATTAAACTTAATGCTGCCAAATTATTAGGATAATGAAATGGAATACAAGAAGCCAAGCTCATGGGCTTAGACTGGCAATAAAGCGATGAAGTAGGATGTCCAAAAACTTTTTTTAACGATTTGTGTACAGGTTACTGCGATAATCCGAATATTTTATTCATCTGCCATAGACAACAAAACAATATAAATGAGCAAATCAGATGATAGCGCTCTACTAAATTGTACATTTAGTGTACCGCATCATTCGTAGTGACTGCGTTAGGTCATGGTAAGAGATGGTTGGTTTGATTTACCAAACCAATTACAATTGGATTGGCAAAATTTTTGTCCGATGTTCGGCCCTAACCTCTCAAACATGTGAAAACCTGCATTATAATGTAAAGCTGACTACATGAGCATGAAGAGAGATCCTTTGGGAAAAAATATTCCGTGTGATGATCCTAGTCAAAAGATGTAGAGAAAGGGTTGAATTTTGGGCCATTCCAGTATGGTGTAGTCCATTTTTTGTTGCCCGAGTTGTGCTTTTGTTTTCAACAGATTTTCATGGGAAGTAACATTGTCCCGCATCGACTTAAAGGTGCTTGTTCCGATTTGTCTATTGTGTTCTCAACCTGATATGTTTTTCATTTCATTACATTTTATTTGCCAGCAATATTGAGAGCCTGGCACTTGCACATATGCCCCATCAAGTACAGTGGGAAACTAACTTGCAGTTTGATGGTAGAAGAAATAATGCGTATTGCAAAGCCCTATTCAATACTGTGGTAATATTGCTGGTTAACCATAAATATGGCGGTTTTTTGTTTAGATCTTGGGAATGAAATGGATGTGAGGGCTCAAATTTCAGGACGACAATGAGGAAAATACAGCATTTCATCTGATATCAAAATCAATACTACTTCCAGGTAAATTAGGAGGGTCCCAAAGATGATCGGAACATGCACCTTTAATAGTGTAATAGCAAATGGCCAGAGTAAATTTAAGATTCCTGGGGTGTGACTGTCACAAAAGGCTTCACTGAATCCAATGTATTGTAAGCTCAGCCATTTACAAAGGTGCTCTTAAGCCCCAAAGCACTACTCATCTTTCATGTATTATATCTGATTGGCTTGTTACCTCAGAGTAACCAATCAAAATAAGCCCACTATTTTATGTTTAGCATAAAAAATTGAAATGGTCGGTAGTGGTCAGGGATTTAAGTTTGTTTCCACTCAGCATTGCCAGTCGCAATTTTCGAGTGCCTGTAGCATATCAAGCCAGATAGTGGCTTTCTGTCTAATGTTTGTAACCTCAAACCCCCAAACAAATAATGTAATCAACTCGATTGTGGTAAGCATCTCGGCTTAGAAACGGTAAAACTATTTATCTCAAAATCATTTTGAATTTTGATATTGTGTAATATAATCTGTCAACTGTAAAAATGCCTGATATGTATATGGAATAAGATCACATCATGTAAGTAACCCATCTTAACAGTATTTTGTATCATGTTATTGTAGCTGGGGGAGGGAAGACATTTTAAAACCTCATCATCTAAAGCAGTGCAGACGGTGGCTGGCCAAGCCTCCTTCAATATGGCAACTCGGCCAAATGATTCAAAATTGATTACAGCAATACCGACTGCAAAGCACACCAGCTTGGGTGCTTGATATTGGCCAATCATGGGTCTTCCCCATGACCCATATATGACCATGCCCTTGTCCAATAATCCTTACAGGTGGAGTTGATTCTTCAAATTGGATGGTTTGGGATATGAAAATGTTACTTTATAACATCAAATTCAGTCATTTTCATCAAGAATTTGTATTTACGTTTTCAACCAATGACATTGTCTAAATTTAGTGTTTTTGGCCACCACTGCCTGAAGCAGCATGAAAAAACTGCAGTATGCTTGTACAAGCAGGAGAAGTGTTAAATATTCCAATGGTACTGAATCTTTTGAAATAAATAGCTTTATCCTATGCATACTATTTATTTTAAGTACAACCAAATAAAAAGGTTGAATGTGATCAGACCCAAGGTTTTTCCTATGGCCTATTCATTTGAAATCAGAAGAACTTCAGCTAAATCATGCATTGAAAGGGCCTGCATTTGGAAGTGCAAGATTTAAACTGGGGTGTCTGTGTAGATTCCAAATGTACTTACCCATTGGCTGCTCCATTTGTAATCCCTACTCCCCCGTAGAAGATGTCACCTAAATCATCCACAGAGGCAGTGTGTTTTTCAAATGGAATATCCTGCAGGTATTGTAAGTATATGGGGTCTTGGATGCCCTTTTTAATTTTTCAGATATCCACAATTGTATACTAGCACCTATGTAATAACAATGTGAAATAGGGTGGTTTGTTAATCTCCCCACACCATACATAATTGAGGTCCCAGGTTCAATTCCCTGTTGGGGCTTGCTTATATGCTTTTGGTACCCATAATCTATTTTAACTTACTGACACATTGAATACACAAATGCCAGTGAGTAACACTAACAATGCAGTTCTTGAAATACTAGTGTTGTGTTATCACTAAAACTCATGAAAGTAGGGACAAAACTATGAAATAGTGTGTGAATAGGGGCATAAATCAGGCTGAAAATAAATATGTGGAAAATTGGAGTAAGAAATCTCCCGAGACCTGGCATCTGTGTTAACAGGATCTTGCTGTACAATGTCTTGAATTCATATGTCCTATGAAATAAATTTCCCTTATTATCAAGGAATACTTTTTCTTTTTTGTTAGAAAAACAAACTTGGTAAGATTGGGTGATTTGTTAAATTTCATGAACCATATTTGCTACAATCAACAATGTCATAACACTGCAATGAAATTGCAGACCTCAATTTGAAACCACACCTAAAACTTACCCAAAGATCTGTGTGTGACATATTATTCCTTATTTAACTGTCATGCAGTCTAACTCAGCAGCACATAGTGAAAGATTATGCATGTCAATTTATCACACAATACATTTATAACGTATAATAAATATATATAAGGTTGGCAAATTACAGTAGGCCATGGGTTGAAATTTTCTGACAGCAAGTGATAAGTCTTTCATTTGTATTGTGTAATTACCCATATTTTTTCCTCTTGAACAAATTTGGAAGTCTTGAACCCAACCCTCATTTAAGCCCTTACCTTTAATACAGTATTTATATATTTTGTTTTTCTTGGGAGTGATAAGAAATTTACCAAAAAAATATAAGTAGTAACAGTTAAGATGAGCAATTTGGCACTAGGTTTGGCTAATACTGTGATATTGCAACTTCAACCTAAAGCCCTCATGGCTCAAAAAGAAAAAAATGAGAAGAATCTTCCCTTTTTTTCAAGCTGTGGCCCTCATCAGAACATATTCATCTAATTCAAGTTCCCAAGACATGAAGCCCAGACAAACAGAGACTAGACAAACCAAGCTAACTAAATCACAACTATTGGCTCTTTGCATGCTTCGCCATTTGCAAGTAGAGCCTCAGACTGACACTAGAATAAATGATTGTGTTACATAACAATGCATTCACCTCTTACAAGGTCATTGGTTTTATTTAGAGAGAATCGAACCTAATCGAACTGTAAATCTCCCATTCATGTTACCAGTTTGCGGCTCTCCCCGCAAATGGCGAATCCATGCAAAGAGCGAATTATAGTAGATTCAACCCATCGTGTCGCCTCTAGTACGAGCATTGAATGAGGGGGATGTGCAGTGTGTGGATATTAAAATTCCATGCTATTGAAACAGCTTGACACATGCAATCCTATAGCAGAGAAAATCGATTCCGTGCTCAATGAAAGCATTCAAGTCAACGTAAATGCATTTATAGCTACATTAACTCTCGATTTTGACTAATCGCATTTGCTTCAATGATGATATTCAAAGTAACAGGTGATTTGAATGTTATTATCAATTTTTGTTTTGGGGCCTTTGTATTTTGGATACGAAGGAACAAAGGTCTTTTCACTCTCTTTATAAAGATGACGTTAACATAAAAGGCCAGATTATCTTAGTTCGTTCATGTAACAGGTGAATCGGGCCACATAATCTGCCTCCTCTCCCAACTAATCGACACTGTCCAAAACTTTTCCTCTGGTGACAAGATGGGTTGAATCTACTATAGACTTGAATTATCAAACTTTTTGTGGTCATATTTGGCCAAAAGGTAAACGATCTTGAGAACACAAGGACTGCCAGACGCTGTCAGACACCTGTCAATTGTGCATTTCAAGCTCAAGTGAAAACTTACTTGCTTAAGTGTGCTGCTTATTTTATTTAGTTCAGTCTCTGTATGTTTTCTTTTGTGATATTGCATTCTTATTTTCCTTTTTTGTCAATATATTTCATTGGTTTTATGTAATTTTTTGTCTATTGCTAATTATATGTGCTTTGTACAGTGCCTTGAAGCACTATAAATTATCATTATTATAATAGTGCTGTAGGTCACAGATGAAATATCAAGATATTTTCCCCAATTATTGTGCCAAATGGTTATCTAACTGTTACTACATATGTATATTACTCTCCTAGAACACCTGTTCATAGTTAAATCCATTTAAAGGGGCATTTCGTGTTCCCCAGCCTCATCATCCCGACCGACCTAAAAAGACAAGATTATTATCCGAACTGTTGGCCTAAGTATTGCATGTGTAGTTTATATCTTGCGTGCAGATTCGATATACTCGAGAAGAAATTCATATTTTCTGTCTGTGAACAGACAAGAATTACATCAAAGCGCACCATCAGAATCAACTACAATTTTGGAATTAATCTTTTCTGGAGGATATCTAGTTAACAGTAAGCAAAAGTGAAGGGGCGAGGATCACAAATGCACCTTTAATCTTTTTGCAATCTATTCCCCCAAAATGTTTGAAGTAAATTATGCTATTAAACTCATTTGTGCATTTCATAAAATTATATTTTCCCATGAATTGTGACTTTCAAATACATGTGTAATATATTTTTGTTTATAAAAAAGCAACCTTTATAATTGCATTGGTAATCACTTCAAGCAGTAGCAGTTTGGCCTGGAAATAGAAGAGTTAATATTTGCCGGAAAAGTATTGGCAATTTTGAACCCAAGAACATGTAACATATTTGTATGTGTGTGTAAATAATCATCACAGTTTCTCTTTTGTAATATAAAATGAAAACTTATTGAAAAAAAATGGAACTTTAATCAACAGTTTGAAAACTGTTGTTTCGTAACAATTGTATTGTTTTATCAAATTAAAAATATTAATATATGTGCTCAAACCTTGATAAAGGGTCGCCAACATTGTTAATTATAATTGGTAAAGAACAAGATCTTAAAGGCACTATCAGTGATTTGCTAAATCAGAAAATCAAAAAAATCATCAAAAATCAGATTTTTGCATCTCTGTAACAAGTATAGGTGTCGTTACATACCCTACAAGTGATACAACCAAAAGCAGCTTAATAAGGACAAAATCAGACATTTTAGTCATTACGGTCTGTGCGGACACTTACTACAACACATAGTTGAATGGAGAATCATATCTTTATTTTGGTATCTTTGATTTCTATCAGTTTTTCAGTATTATACAGATTTATCCTATTCCTGGAAAATTTAAAATATTTTGACCTTTTGGGCAGATCACTGATAGTGCCTTTAACTTGGCTGCCATGAATACTGAGATTGAGAACTTGTGATAATTCTGACTATCATGGCCATTTAAGAAGACATAGATTATGAAGTTAAGAGACATTACTACGTAGCATTGTTAAGGTGCTGTGGAAATGAGTGGTAATATAACCCGCAGCATAGTATTACAATGACAGAGATTTGGGACACAGAATAATTGAGGTCCATGCCCCTATCTGTAATCCTTCTGATACATTGATTTAGCTCAGTTTTCAGAAAAAGGGTAGATCAGTTCTTGTATCCTTATGTATACACTATAATCATATTTTTAAATTCTGGGACAAGAACGACTGAGATGCTGCATATTCATACCCCGTAAGCATACACGTTTGTATACGGCCCTGCCGATAATGGTATAGAGCAACATGATTAGTCAATCTTGCTAAGTCACTTACACATAAGTTTGTGTGTACATGTGCATATGCCATATATCAGAATTTAAAAATATACTGTACTGACCCTAGTATTGTCCCACCTGTTTTAACCTGAAATAAGCTTGAATTTAGGGGGTGGGATTATAATGGGATCTCCACCCTAACTTGAAACACACGAGCATCAACATTTCAGCCTTTCAGAACTGAACTTAATCCAGATATTTTCACATGTCACATGAGGAGTGTGGTCAACAAAGACCTGTAAATGAGCTGAAGCATGACTTTAATTAAAAACTGAAGAAAATCACTAGAAGATACTCCCAAAACAGTAACAATTGTAACAAAAAATGGATGTATACCATTGCCTTCCAGCAAAAAACTTATGGCAGGATTATAATATGATTTTCTACTAGTCTTCACATTCTTTCAAAACTGGGGGTGGGACTATAATTGAGCATGGGACTTTACTCTAGTCAGTACGGGTAATTACAGGTGTCATTGTTTTGTAAAAGCACCACTTGATTGATCATGGCATACTCTTAGTAGAATTGCTTTGAGATTTAAGACATACACTGATTGTATTGTGAGACCTTTTTTACTGCAGTAATCTGGAATATTATTAATTGAAACTCATCAATCGTGGCTGCCGTCTTTGAAGAATCATGAGCTGCAGCTCAATCTTTAAGACCAATGCTAAGAGATGTAGACACTACAAAGTATGTATGATTTGAATTTTATTGGGAATACATATTCTGTCTCACTCTGACAAAACCATTATTTCAGTTGCCGTAATACCTTGTCTGCAGCATATTTTTGAGAGAACCATATCAATGTAAGTAACACAAAGATGTAACTCTGTTTTGGGTGACAATGAGATCTTAGACTGTATCAAAAATTGTATGAAAAACGCATGCCTTCTGGTAAAAAAATGCAATTCCATTTCCATTGAAGCCAATGGCTAGCGAAACAGATTTATGGCACAAATACTGAGTTCAAAGACACAAGCAGATTTTGAAAGTGGGACAAAATAAAGTTACATTTGTGAGCCACTGACCTCTCAATATTTTCCAAAAACCAAATGCCTGAAAATATACATATTCTAAAATCTTATCCTACTTGTCACAGGCTTAAAACTCACACTGCATATTAAACTGGCAACTTGATGCTACTTTTGTGGAAAATCAAATGAGTGATGCCACATCACATAAAAGGGTACTCTTCTTAGGCCTGGTAATTTTAGGGTTATTGGTCACTAAAGTATGGCAACTTTATAAAAATCAGTTTCATGGTTGACTTTACTGTAATTGGGCATCTCTGAATGACTGTTGCTTACCAGTTTACATGGAATACAATTCCTTAACTCTAACTTTGACCATTTGATCAGAGTTTGAAAGCAATCAGAACAGTTGAGTGCAGATCTGTTGAAACACATTTTTCAATGGAAGTATTGAACGAGATTGCCCTTTACTCTGGATTTGCAATCGACCACCATTCTCCATGACAAAGATGATTGAATTGGGCAGTCACTGAATTTTTCCTTTTGTTTTTGGTCTGCATAATTACATTATACCCTTCACCTATGCCATATCATTTGCATGATTCCATTAATGGAATTAAGTCATAGATATTAATAAAGGTAGATGCCGTACGCCCGCTTTGAAGAATAGGCGGCCACCGTAACCAAGTTTTGAAAATTATATATATTCACTCGCACTCGCATGCGCTGTAACATGCTGGCCTGGAAACAGTATATCGTTCTATGCAAATGAATGAATATATGAATAAATTGGTACACCACGCTATGGAAATGAGTACGCACTGCGGAAAAGAAGGTTACGGCTTTTGCGCTGGTGTTCAGTGTCTGTGAATTAAGTATAAAATGCGAATAAAGTAGGTGCAAAGGGTGTAATATAATTGTGCCTTTTGGTCAAACTTGTTGCCTTTTGATGTGATAAGTCGCAGTGTAGGGATCCAAGACATTGCTACACTAACACTACAACCAAATGAAGTCTGCACAACCGACACTCGTCAATGTATTTAGAAAAATACATCTCCTGATATTTTAAGTGAATACCCAGAACACGATGATCACCTCATGGACTCAATCCTTGGTGGATGAGTATACTGTACTTTAGTGTTGATTGCAATCAATCGCTTATGCTGCTGAAGTGTTCATGGAGGTTTAATGCCACTGATGTGTAATTCCTACTCAGTCCAGTTATCTGTACCCTAGCCTAAGCCGTAGGTAGGATAAATTGGAACAAATGGGAAATGGCCAAATAGACCCGATGCATTAATCAGCCACAGCATAGAGGAATAGCACCCAGAGGGTGTTTTGAATCAATCCCATAATGCATTGCAATGTGCCTATACTGCACTGTACTAACACATGTTAGTACTTAAGGATAAAGTGTTCAAAAAGATCAAGAACCACAAGACAGTTCATGATCATGCAAAAGATTCCCTAAGTACTAATGCTTTGTAGGCTAAAATGAACATAAGTCGGGGTTTTTGTGTGTTAAGAATAGGATTATTGAGGTGAAATTTCCCAAAACTGGTGCATTGTGGGATGGACTCAATACACCCTCTGGTATGCACCTGTCATTAAATTCTATTCCCTGAAAGGTTTTATGTTTATCGCTAAGTATGGCAATGTATTGCATACAGTTTGACCAATTTTATGGATATTCACTATATAAAATCAAATCACTGAAATGAGTATCACTGATATTTCTCAATGTGATGATGGAATAACCTTAGCCATTAAAGGTGCAATGAGAGATTTCAAATAACAGGTGTCCTAAAAAACATGTGAAAATTCTGATTTTGGCACTGGTGCAAAAGACTTACATAAAAGTATCCCCATCTGTAAGGATTAAGCCGAGTACAAAAATTGTGAAATTTTGTAATTTCGTATAGGAGCAAATGCGAAATTCAGCCTATGTTTTCTATTGAAATATAAGCCTATACAAACCACCTTTTTAGTCTTCCGCCTCAAAGAGGATGGAAGACTATCAAGTTAGTGGCTGTCCGCTTGGAGGTCGTTCCGTCCGAAATTGTTTTCCATGTTGCCAAAATTACCTTTTACGCACGGTACTTCGCTATTTAACCCAATTGCGATGTATGGGGCGAGCAAATTGGGCTGTTTGAAGAGCTATTTGTGTGAATTTTAGTTTGCCGGTGCAAGCAACTGCTTGAACTTTGGTTCAATTAACTGGCAACAATCTGTAGCTTATAGTTCGCCAGTCGTATTTTTTTTTTTTTTTTTTTTTCTATTCCCTGAAAGGTTTTATGTTTATCGCTAAGTATGGCAATGTATTGCATACAGTTTGACCAATTTTATGGATATTCACTATATAAAATCAAATCACTGAAATGAGTATCACTGATATTTCTCAATGTGATGATGGAATAACCTTAGCCATTAAAGGTGCAATGAGAGATTTCAAATAACAGGTGTCCTAAAAACATGTGAAAATTCTGATTTTGGCACTGGTGCAAAGACTTGCATAAAAATATCCCCATCTGTAAGGATTAAGCCGAGTACAAAAATTGTGAAATTTTGTAATTTCGTATAGGAGCAAATGCGAAATTCAGCCTATGTTTTCTATTGAAATATAAGCCTATACAAACCACCTTTTTTCACTTTAAGTTATTTTTGTAGCCAAATATAGGTCGGGAATCTATTGAGCATCTAATCTATATGAAATCAATACATATCACAGAAAATATGGATGACTTGAAATCTCTCGTTGCATCTTTAAAGGTGGATGGCCCGATTCCTTCTTAAAATTTTCCTTTTGCACAGTATTCTATGGGACTATCAAGATTGGTCGACCAAAATTGGGCATGTTTTCGCTCATAACATCCAAATCAAGCGCCTTTTAGCGCTTAGATTTCACAGGGTAAATGAGAAAAAGATTGGCTTGCTTTCGATACCAAAATTTTAACCTCTTCCAGTAATCAAGGGTTCTGGGGTAGATGCTATTCACAATTGGGTCATGTCCCTTTAATCTTACTGAAATAATCAAAATCATATTTTCAGTGATTTCATTTCATAGGGTGTATATATTGGGGGTATTAAATATGATCCAATATGTTATTTGGGATGACTGCTAAAAAACCTTGCTGCTACTTTGTCCTTCCATGGAAATAATTCTAGAATACCTTTGCCACCTTGTATGTTTTGGATTGTTGATATTTAGGTCGTCTGATGTAATCGAAAAGACCTTACGGCAGCACGATTCGTGCTTGCGTAAGAGTGTGTCAACTTTTAGTAAACACTTTTGGTTAAAATGTTGTGTAGCTTTTTAAAAGTTGCAGTGATGGATCACGTTCATACTTGGTCTATGCTTATACATTGAGACGAGGGGTCTTTTGTGGGATAACAGATAAGTCTAAGGTCATTCAGGGTTCACTATGGGTCATATCTTGTACACGTGGTACACACTTTTGGTTAAAATGTCTAGCTTTTTAGTGCAGTGATGGACCAAGTTCATAATTGGTATGCTTTGAGGCAAGGTGTCTTATGTGGGGTAACAGATGGGGTCAAAGGTCATTCAGAGGTTTCTTAGGGTCACATTGTGCTGCACTTATTCTTTGACCACATAATCGGATGGCCTATTTGGGACCACTGTCCCTATTTTTGAAAATTGCAACAAAAGGTAATAGGTAAATGTTGCAATAAAATTCAAACTCTTTGTGGTGGTCCTGCACTAATAGAAACCAGGGCAAGGTATTTTACAATTAAGCACACCCTTTATATTGTATGAATTTATGATTACCATAGCAACCATCAAAAACAATGCAACCCCTAGCTCCTGCTTCCATTACCATTAGTGAAATGTTTTTGGTCCATTTCTTCCTTTTTACATAGATTCTTTCCAGCTTGCACAAACTTGTATAACTTGTTGTCATTAATGTTTCAGCTTAATTGTGAAATGTATGTTCATTTATAAAATAATGAAAGAAAAAATAATGAACAAAAACAAGAATATATTGTATATTAAGATTTTATTGTGCCTGTTTTTCAAATATAACAGTGGATGATAAATTAACATATAGAAAACAGTAAATGAATAATGTATCAATGTTAATTCTTATAAGTAGTAGGTTTTTAGCCAGGACTGTCCAAAATTGTTGTCTTGGTCATATTGTGTAAATATGAAGACACTGCAAAATTAATGATAGTTTAAACATAAAAATAAACTTGCAACAATTTTGGACAATTCTAAAGGATTTATTATAGATGTAAAATGTCATTTTTCGGTATTGACCAGACTTATTTTTGCTATTCTCACCATGTTCTAATGCTGTGCATAGCATGAGTTTTGGTATCAAATATAATGCTACTAACTGCCCGATATACAGTCTAATTTGGATTCCAAAATACGCGGGATTCTGCAGCTCTTTATACTCTGTTCGATCTCAAGTTTTGGGGGTGACGTCACTGCGCGTGTTAGGTTTTGCACCCGAGAAACGCACGCTTCGACCTTGGATTTGCAGCATTTATGCACGCGAACAAAGCCGGCGCAATCCAAACGCTAGAGCGAATGCAAAGTTGCGTCATGACGTCACCCCCAAACTCGAGACCGAACAAACTATAGTACCCAGAAATCAAAGTTGGTTACTCTGTATGCCACATATTGGATAACTGAACTTAGTCATGGGGTTGAGTATATTGGTGGTTAGCAGCTCTAGCAAGAAATGATATATAGAAATGTTTTGCTACTATTATTATAGGGTAGAGTTTTTTGTGTGTAAAATTTGCATATTTCAAAAATTTGAAGGTTATAAGAATAAAATTGACTGTGTATAACTTGGGAATACTGGTATTTTGATTTTTGTTTAGTGGTAATTATACAATCTGTCTAAAAAAAGTGGTATAATTAGAAAAAAATTTGGTTAATTTCAAAATAAGTCATTCTTACTTGGCTTAATATTAAAGAACAAAAGACCAGGCTTTCCAATGGCATTTGTTTATATCTTATTGATTTTGTCAATCAAGAGATATAATCAATTAAGTGCGATACACCAAAATCGATTTTATGCATGGGCAGAGTTGTTTTGCGCAGTTATGCCATGCTGTCTTGAAGCTCACAAAAGATTGCAACTGACCAAAAGAAACAAAATACAGATTAAAGTAAACAAAGGAAGTCTAGTTTTGTCGACACAGGTTTTAATAGTCAACATAATCAGTTCAATAATAAATATCTTCCTTTCATAAATCATAAACAATACAAATATTATTGCACGTCAATGAAATGGAGCTTTGAATTGATTACAAAATTTGTATCTGTTAAAAATCATGCCAGAAGAAATGCAATTGCAACCAAAATAAACACTCCAAATCCAAAATGGTTTTAAAATATTGCACTATCTTTGTGCATTACTAATTGTTGAAGTCAATAAAAATTTGAATTTGGAAGCAAATTATGAAGTTGTTGGTAGGAATTTGCATTTCATGACCATATAAACTCTCTCCTCCAGGTTGCTGTACGCTCATGGTTCTCTTCTAACAAACAACATGTCGAATGTTATTCACTTTATCGTAAAGCCAGAACTTACTGATCATTCCGTAACTGTTTTAGTATCTTTTAGAGTTTCTTTATGAAGTTAATCCCTTTTTAAAGAATTTCATATCTGTTCAAATGTGAATAACTAAATTTAACTAATTCTTTCACCGTTTTCACTCAACCAGAAAGTGGCACAAACTCGATTTTTGTGTTCCGCAGTTATCTTTCGATTGAAACAAGCAAATGAGATGGAAAAAAATACTGGAAAGCCTGGTCTCTGGTCTTTTCTCTTTAATGTGATGTACAAAACGACTTATCCTGAGATATAATATTGAAAAAAAAAATCAGTTTTTGATTGTATCGTTTTTTTAGACTGGCTTTATCTTTATTTGGCCAAGGTCTTATATTTTAGTTGGTTCTTTAGAGTAGCTAAAGTAAACAGCAATCTCACTTGGTACATAAGTGACAACACAAAATAGATTTGTTCAAAATTTGACCCGTTTCCTGTAAACATTTCATATGGTAGTCCTCAGTATGCAAATAAGGTGTTACAATTGATTCCGTCATGCACTGTATGATGTCGTGCAGCAGTGCTTGATGGAATGGAAATACCTGATTTGCATACTTGGGACTTCTATATGAAACATTTTCCCCATTTCCTCTTAGATGCAATGATAATAGACTGTGCTAAGTTGCATCTTGCATTTAAGGGGAATTAGGTCAGGGGAGGGTGGCCAGGAAGTACCTATTTTGGATGTTGCAATTAGTTTAAACATGTAAAATTGTTAATTTTTGTGTCGCATAGGGATCAATTTGTCCTCTGTTGTGAAAAGGGTTAACATTTGTCCAAAATATAGATTTAAACCAAATTTGAGTTATAAGTGCAATGTGGGATCACTCATTTGTTGATGAGGTCAAAGGTCATGTGAGGCCAAGTTGACTTCAATTGGAACCAAATTTGGTTTATGGATATTACATGCAAACCTTCATTTGTTTATGGGGAGGTCATATGAGGCCTTTCATTCACAAACCACAATGGCAGGGGAGACTAGTGGTCCGAGGACTGCGACATTTTTAATGCTTGTGCTAGCACTAGGGTTATAGCTGTGATGGGTGAGGAATGTGGTGTCAATTTCATGTGTATATTGTCAATCAGGGGCTACATTTTTAAGGTGTTATTTTGAAAAGCATGGTAGACGTAGTTGAAATGTTGGAAGCATGGCTTGTTTTATATCATTAACAACGCACATTGACTAAGGTTTCCAGAAATTAAATTGTTTGTAAATTTCGATAGTCATATGCAAATCAGCTGGTGTCGTCAAAGGTCAAATGTGTGGAATTTGGGTAAAGCAAAATTGCACATTTGCACCCAAAAATTAGTACTAATAGGGTCTCCTTTTTACCATTTTTCTCTAATCCAGGTAAGTTACATGGGTTAAGCCTGTGCACCCTAATGCGGAGACATTTTCAATTTTTTTTATTTCCGATGTTCGATTATAGGTGCAAACTTAAATTTCTTTTAAACAATTAAATTTTTCTTGGCTGGATTTGATTTTGAATGCTTACTAACTCAAAAGATATCAAAATCCCTCCCATTAAGTTGCGAGGTCAATTATAAAGCTACATTTTGCCGAAACCCTCATTGAAATTGAACAATTAAATTATATACAAAAATATTTTTGGGGGGAAAATTTCCAAGTTGCCGAAAATTGCAAAAAAAGATATAGGGCAATTAGTTCTAAAAACAATTAATTTAAATTTATAAAATGTATTGCAGTTTTGATTTTGCAAATGTCAATTTATTGATTACATTAATTATGCTAAATTAAATACAAATATCAGGAAATAATCAACATATTAGCCAAAATTAATTTATTTTGGCATTTTCTTAAATATCACTGCCTTTAAAAACAATAAGATAAAAGTAAATACAGCTGCTTGAAAA
The DNA here is from genome assembly GCA_023653785.1 of Ophioderma brevispina. Lineage (NCBI taxonomy): Eukaryota > Metazoa > Echinodermata > Ophiuroidea > Amphilepidida > Ophiodermatidae > Ophioderma > Ophioderma brevispina. The sequence continues at coordinate 25,994 of JAMKCH010028435.1, read as the reverse complement.
ACAATAAGAGCATAAGAAATAGTATTTACTTACATTTACCGATGGGCACTTTGATCAACTGTAGCATCGGAACGGAATGTCCGATTTTCACCAAATAAAAAGATAAAATAGAGCTGAAAGTAGTGAGAATAAGAAAACTCAGAAATTCTTGCTCCACAAAACAGTGAGGGTAGATTCCCCCTTTAATCCCTATGTGATGATGAAATTTTGGTAGTGTGTAGGGGCAGATCTCAGTTCAATTAACAAAGCGATCTCCCAAAATCAGGTGTCATTTTGACCATTTGAAGTTGTTTTGTGGGTCGGCCACCTATAGCTGGCAGGACCACTTGCAAGTGTGTCAACTAAATTAATTTTTTTTAAATTGACCTCATTGAAAAGTGTGAAGTTCAATTGAGGTCAATTGTGTCATAGTTGCACCTTGGGAATCCCAATGTTGTGAAGGTCACAGACCATGTGTCAAGGTCAAAGGTCATGTGAGGACAAAGTGATTTTTGAACTTTAAGTCATGGGTGCACTAGGGATCCCTCATTGTTATGAGGTCAAAGGTCCCATGTCAAAGGTCATGTGAGGGTGCAAGTTTTTAAGATAGGCCTGGTGTGGCCCACCCGCTTATATTCCTTAGAGAGCATGTGTGGCCTAGTGGTAACGCACTCATTATCATTAGACCGTTAAAATGTGAGTTCGAGCCCCCACTGTTGTCAATATACTTATATCAATTGTCTCGTTGATCCAAGCGACATCTGGGGAGCTGCTTGGGAATATTACAATTTAACTGCTGTTGCTTGTGCGCTTCTAAGGCATGTCTTTGAGCAGCTACCTAAATGAAGCGAAATGATTGTGACAATTTCTTGAAGGCGGCATAATAATAATTGTCAACCGGGCTTTGAGCCGGTTTACAGGGATTAAGTGCAATATAAAAACTGGTTATTATTATTATTGTGAGTGGAAAAGCCTAGAACTGCAAAATTCTAGCTGGTGTTTAAAGGGGCATTTCGTGATCCACAGCCTCGTTCCCCGACTTACCTAAAAAAAGATGAGATTTTTATATCATCTGAACCGTTTACATTAGTAATCCATGTGTGCCAAATCTTACGCGCAAAATCAATCGCATCTGTAAGAAATTTGCAATTTTGTCATTTCTGTCTGTAAACGGACAGAAATTATAGCACAGTGGCCTATGGGACCGTGGGCAACAAGCATCTGCCCATAACACAAAACCGCAAAGTCGGGATCAGCTAAAATTTGTTTGAATAAGCTTTTCTCAGGATATCTAGTGAACAATAAATAAAACAATGTGCTGGAATCACAAAATGCACCTTTAATGCTGCTAGAAATAGATGAAAATTGGGAATTTGCTGAGAGTCCATGTCCATGTGGCAAGCATTTTAGATTGTACACAGCAAAGGCGTAATCACACCCTGATCGTAGTATGCTCTTCTGAGTGGGTACGCCTATTTCATGAATGGTATTTGTAAGTGTTGTAGGCTAAGGAAGGGTATAGCCAAAAATGGCCATGACGATGTATGGCCATCAGGCGGATTCCGCCAATGGAGAAGTCGATTACAACATCACATGACCTCGTTAATAAGTACATAAATCCTGGTGCGACCTCGGTCAAGGTTTAGTTTATACCCAATAGAAATTGTCCTTTCACCAGGTCTTGTCATAGATTAAATCATTGCATTTTTTTTTATTCTCGATATGCTAAACCAAGATGGCCTCGCGCCAGTAAACACGAATGTCGAAGATGATTCAAGTGATCAGGGTTTTGTTGGGAACAAATATTCAGAAATATGGCAGTAATTCAGGATCTGAACCAGATATTGATGTGGATATTGCGATGACCATGGAAGCATGATGTTAGTAGCGATGAATATTCTTAGCCGGTCAAAGAGCCTCATGTCATGTAGATGGCTACATTCGCTTGTGCCGAAGCCTTGAGAATTTGAAAGGGATTTTATACCACAGCATGCAATGATATGCAAAACGTTGTAGGGCATGTGGAATATTGGGAGAGGCAGGTGGGATATTGGAAATAAAAGAATTGAGAAGTTGGGCCGGGAGGGAAATAGTCAGGAGGAATTGTGGGCACAGGGTGAAAATGGAGTACAGACTTTTCTATCGATCGATTTTTGTTTATGAGGACCTAAGCCAATCATTTTTAGAGGGTGTGCAAAATTTCATGCTCTATATCCAGATTTTCATCACAACATTACCATCAAATCCAATATGCTTCAAAATCATTCGATTGACCATATTTCATCAAGTATTTGTGATAGAGGCATAATTCTGGGCTCTATTCCCAGTAGGAACTCATATCTGATATTTCAGGTGTGTTAACATGCTTTTCAATCAAAATGGCAACCTTTTAGGATCTTTAAAATCTAACAATTGTCATATATTCATAATACACCTGGCACAAAAAGTATCGGCATGTTTTTCGACCAGTATTGTGCTAAAGTCAGACAATTTTTAAAGTTTTCAAAAATATACATTTTGTTGCCTATGTCTTGCTCTTTCATTTAACACCTCGCTTGTAAAAAGGCGTGCAAAAATGGCTGAGATAAAGTGCCCGAAAGATGCAAACCCCCAAACCAAAAGTTGCAGTTTTTGGATTTTTCAATGGTCACTATGTGGTAAAACGCAATGATGCGGTGTATTGATTTTACACAAAGAGGTTTTCCGACTGAATGAGCGAGAAAGCCTACTTGCAATATTGATTGTGGTCCGCGGTTCGTGTCCAGTACACTGCAATGCCCATTGAAAAATCCAAAAACTGCAACTTTTGGTTTTGGGGGTTTGCGTCTTTCGGGCGTTGTATCTCAGCCATTTCTACACGTTTTTTTACAAGAAGGTATTAAATGAAAGAGCAAGACCTAGACAATAAAATGTATATTTCGAAATCTTTTAAAATGGTAGGACTTTGGCACAATACTGATCGAAAAACATGCCGATATACTTTTTGTGCCAGGTGTATATTGGCAGTAATTTTGAATTTTAAGCATGTTTGTCAAAACATAAATCCAGATACGAGTGTAATGTTCAAAGACATCTCATACTTTTAATAATAATTTTGGATGTTATAAATACAAAATAGATGCTATCTAAGGAAATTTGGTTGCAAAAACTTGGGTAGCAGCACTAAACCTAATAAATAACTGGCCAGAAATAAAATTTATACTCATAATTGCTAACTAAGAAAAGCAAAGTATACAAATCGTCGAGCAATCCAGGAGACGACATCCAGAATCATGTAAGTGCTTGTCATTCTTGTCGAACGAAGTGAGAGCTTCTAACTCTTTGCCCTTCTTGTTTTCGTGCATGCTGGACCGTTTTTGACTGATTGACTTCAAACTAGACCGATTGCTCTATTTACATTCATTACACCTTATCTTATTCGCATTAATTTTACCTTTTTAACTTGTCAAATACATTTTTGTTCTCTTAACATTTTTGACTCTTAGTCAATACAACATAGATTCCAGACAGGAGATTAACATGTACGTCACCATATCAAACAAATACATATACGGTTTATTTGTCTCCATATACTTTTATTTGACAGAAACACTCCACATTATTAGAATTGGCTGCTAAAATTTTATTAAATCTGACAATTGAAACTTTGTATTTTCATCACTATTTGCAGTAAGAATTGTGGTGAAACTATACGCTTTAAACCAAGAAGACAAAGTAATCATAAACTCCCACACATTATGCCTGGTACTGATTTGTCACTTATATGACCATTATTGTTCGTACATCATACGCGATTTAACAACACTGGCCTAATGAGTGTATAAGTGTTGTTGTGTAGGCAACGATAATGCTTGTGATGAATCAATTAATTTACTTTGAAGGTTTAAGAAGTGTATATACGAGCACATCATTCTCTGTCTATTTCCAGCAGTTTGTTAATTAAAGTGTGGCAATTTCGTGATTCTGGCACCTTTTTGTTTTTTTCAATGTTCACTAGATATCCTTGATAAAAGCTTATTCACAAAATTTGAGTTGATTCCAATCTTGCGGGTTTTGTTTATGAGCAATTGCATGTTTCCCATGGTCCCTACGCCACTGTGCTGTAATTTCTGTCCGTTTCGGACAGAAATACAAAATAGCGAATTTCTACAGGTACAGACAGAATTTGCACGTAATATTAGGTACACAGGGATTACTATGGCTAATGATCACAGATGATATCAAAATCTTAACTCGTTTGATGTAAGTCGGGAGACCAGATTGTGGATCATGAAATGCCCCTTCAACTTTACATACAGAAATTGGACAATATTATTTATACTACAAGCATGAAATATCTTTACATAAACTTGAAGTGTAGAGTATAATAAACCTGGACCTACATACCAAATGAATTTCAAGTTTAAAATACATAACCAATAAAGAATATAATAAGGAGGCAATGGAAAGTAATACTGGTACATTCATAATTATCATAGCGGGAGTCAAAAAAAAACGACCCGGATTGTGTCCGCCATTTTGAATTTTTAAATAATATCTAACAATACATGTTATCTGCGAAAAGCTTATTTCATTATCTTTATTTGCTGCCAAGATCATTCCAATCGGTTAAGTATAGGCCTAGCTACAGTCTTTCGAATCACGAATCTGCAGTGAAAAATAGCATGATTTCTTCCGGAAAACGATTATCCTTCGCTGAACGCCGTACAATATGAACCCGTGGACAGAGCAGAAAACCCGACTACTGATTCAAACGACTGTAGCTGTAGCTCGGTCTAACTAAAAAACGTTATGTGAATGGCTTTGCAGTAAATTAAAGAAACATGAAACCAGCTTCAGATGATACCAAACTAAAATGGTGGACACAATTCATCGGTCCAACTTTTTTTTTTACTCACCCTGTATAAAGGACTATTAGAGAATACTAATATTTGAAATATTACACAGGTGTGCAGATTATACACAAATAGTAACAATAGGTATTTAAGCAACTTCATCAAAAACCTCCAGGGAATCAAAGACATAAAAATTGAGACAGGGAAAGGGGGACAGGAGGGCGATATAATGCACATGATAAAGAACACAAGGAAAAATCATAACCTGGTAAGAACTGATAAAAATTGTTTGAAATGTTTTTACGGGAAAGTGCAGGAACTATTCTTGATGGTGACAGCTATACCATTCAAAGTATGCACATTGGAACAGCATGAGTGTTCTTAAAGAAACCTGCCATTTTCACTCTTATCAGAGTTTCTCATATTTCTACTTTTTGATACTTAGATTCTCTTACATCCTGCCCAATGGAAAGTCAATATTATGTTTCCCATAATCATTTTTTGCAAAATCATCATGAAACTTTCGTTCTTCTTATTTGGCAGCAACGAGCCTTTCACAACGCCCCCCCCCCCGCCCCATCCTTCACCGTCACGTCTCTAATACCACCAATATTGTGTCAAAAAATTGAAAAGGGTAGCGAAAAAAGAAGAAAAACCTGATATTTCTATCGATTTCATCATTTCAAACTCGTGTATACAATAACAGGCTGTTACTGGAACATAACTTGACTTTCATATACCTAATCCCTATCTAAATTCACAACCAAAGATTGTGTATTGTACAAAATAAAAATGCTCCTTATGAAGAGGCACTTTAAAGGGACAATTCTCTTGATAGATTCTTGATAGAATACCCTTCACCTCAACACCCCATCGGTACATTTTGGCAGCAGCCCGATATTTCAATCCAAGCTAAAAACATTATTTTATAATCCAATTGAGTACCGGGAAATGAAAGGATGACTCAGAGATTTCAAACACGATTTTTTTTTGTGTAGTAATTAAAAATAATGATCTATAATCTAGAAACTAAAGAAAGTTACAACAATGTAGTAAGTCCAAAGTTTGAAATGAATCAAATTTTTTTCTTTTCACGCAGTAAACATATGCACAGTATAACAGTGCCATAGGATGCCGTGTATAACAAAAATCCCAAATCCAGAATTTTATAAAACGTTGTACTTTTCTATATGAAGGATTCGACTTGGGCTTAGTTATTTCGCACATGATTAGTATATGGACAAGCATTATGTTTAGTAAAAAAACATGATTGTGTGAAAATTGAGTGTGCCCCTAATCCGGAAATCTACGAGTCAGCCTTTAATATGGTAGACCAAAATGGGGCCACCATTTTTACTCATAACATCCCAAACAAAACACGGACAAAATGAGAAAAATAGACGCTTTCTGATATCAAAATTTGACCATTTCGGTAAAATTTGAGGTTATAGGTGACATGGGGATATTAATTAGTGATCGGTCCAGCCTTTAACCCTAACACAAACAATCTCACAGCCTAAGTCAAGAATGTCGATGATGTCATCAAAACCAAGAACATATAGGCACGAAAATCTGGCTGGGCCAGCGACACTGCCGTAGCGTGGTTCCCCGGGTCATGTGACTGGGGCCCAAAGGGCCTTGGGTTTGAGTTCCCACCAAATTTGCAACTTTCCCCTCGCTCCTTCAGTCCCTCCTGGAGATAGGCTAGAAAGCAATGTGGGGTTAGGGTTAAAGAAATCCCATTTACCTTTGCACTTCATACTATTACATAAAGACAAAATTAAAATGGACAAGTGTGCCACTCATAAAGCGGCACTACACACTATGTTGAGTTTGTGGGAATGATATGCCTGAAATTTCCCCAAAACCAAAAAAGACGGAAGATCAGTACACACACATTGACATCAACTCAGGACATAGATTGTTAGTTATAGCAGATTTCAAAATAAATGAGACCTCATTACAAGTATTAGGTCTGTCATGAACGTAAGAGGTAAGAGGAAATATTTAATGGCCACAGTAGAAAAGTTTATGGGGACTCATAAATGTATAGTAATGGAGTGTAAATGTATGTTGACCATAAAATACATGGTTTCACATTAAGATAGATCAGGTGTTTTATTGAAGTATCAGGATGAAAACACCATCAAAATATTTCAAAAATATGGTTATTGGAACATAACTTACCTTTGACACTCCAAAAATTTCTTTCTCCACATTTTCATGTTACCAATGCACAATAACACATTAAGTTTTTGATTTTGCCTGAAAGTGGGCAAAGTGGATAGAGTTAGCACAAAGGGGATTTGACAAGTCCTATTTTCATACCAAGACCATTTCTAGAACTGAATGCATAAGGTTCCAGTAAGCCGATTCTGTGATAGTCCACTCATCTATGAAAAAATACTAGGTACTAGTAACAGATCTCCCAAACAACATATCCAACAGGGGGGGTGGGGGGGGGGCTAGAACAAGGGAGGCCTGGAAGAATGCTAATTGAATAGATTATTACGTGGAGTATACAACCATATTTACGACATAGCGTATAGGCTCATAATGATGTGTTAGGAAGATTTCACTTTTCTGTTGTATTTGAACATGTTTACATGATGCATGCAAGGTTGTAGCACTTGCCATGATATATAAAAGTGGAAAGTGATGGTCATTATTCAAGATGGCCGCAATTTTTTCTGCCAAAAAAATTTGGCATTCTATAGATGATTTGTCAGACCTGCATTGGGTGGGGAGATCTTTATTTAGCAAATTATATCAGAGTTTTTTCCGCCAAAATTAATTTTGCATTCTATAGATGATTTGTCAGACTGCAATTGGGATGGGGAGATCTTTATTTAGCAAACTATTATCAGAGAGTTTTTATTCAAACACATTGGGTCAACTAGTGCCGGGGGCCCTCCCTATGCGAAGTGATGGGTAGATGTGCCTCGGCCGGGTGAAAAATAGGTCCTTTCAGATAAAATGTACCCAAAAATACAGGGTCATTCGGTACACAAGATGAATGGGTCATCCAGTATGAAACTTTAAGGGGTCCAATGATGTTAAAACCTGAAATTAAAATATGAAATGTCTCTTTTTCAGAGTTCAATCTGCCATAGAATTATAAAATTGCTGCCATGAAATTATAGATATGTTAAAAATGTGCACGTAGGCTGCAAAAATTGTGAATTTTGGTGTTCAAATTCTTTAAAAATGTGGATAATTTTATGCAAACTTGTGACAAAAGTGGATAACAGGAAAGAAGAAAATGGGGGTCATTGTGTAATCTATGTGAACATTTTAAAAAGGGGGTCATTTGGTAATTAGCCTGGGTAGGCCCGTAGCCAGGAATTTATGTGGGGGGTGCGGATTTGCCAGAAGTGGACCTTTTGCGTACCAACAAACCAATTTTTTTCGGCTCGCTGCGCTCGCAGCATTCGCCAAGCATTCTAGACATCACCAAAGTCAGTATCTCACAGACCTTGACTATGCAGCTCTAACAGGGGATGTGATATCTGCTGCACAAGATCTACTACAAAGCATCATTTGAGAATGCTGCAGATAAAGTAAGCCTACAACTAAATGCCAAAGAGACGGAATGGAATACATGGCCGTCAATGAGGAAGAGAATCATCAACTTATCTGTAGTACACACGGTACCCAACTCAAAAAGGTTAGACCTTAAGTACCTCGGGTCCTAGTTGGACAGCAAGAAAGACTCACGATTTAAAGGGCCGTGGCCTGGTCGCTAATAGCATCGTCCCCATACTCCAAGATTTTACCGGAAGTGGTCAACATTGTGGTATTAGAAGAAAGCTACTATTGTTCTCATTTCCCCTGTGAAATCTTAGGGCTAAAGGATATTTGGTTTGGAAGTTATGACCGAAAATGTACCCCCACTCGGGTCCTAGTTGGACAGCAAGAAAGACTCACGATTTAAAGGGCCGTGGCCTGGTCGCTAATAGCATCGTCCCCATACTCCAAGATTTTATCGGAAGTGGTCAACATTGTGGTATTAGAAGAAAGCTACTATTGTTCTCATTTCCCCTGTGAAATCTTAGGGCTAAAGGATATTTGGTTTGGAAGTTATGAGCGAAAATGTACCCCCATTTTGGACTGATATTAATTTTACACATATAGGTCTAAGAATATCATATTTTTAGCTCTCACATGAAAACGGGTTGAAATATCAGCGCAAAACTCTACAGATGGGGTTTAGAGGTGAAGACCATTCTATCAAGATGAAAACTTTATTTACTTAAATCGGGTCGTCCCCTTCTAATATATTGTATAATAACCAAAATATAGGCAAAAATGGCACATACGTTTTATGCAAATTAGCATGTCTTGCCATGCTTCCTTTTTTCTACCTTTTTGATATGTTATTCGGGAGGGTTTATACAACAAGTTACAGCAAGAAAACCTTCTGTAGCAGTTTTGTCCAGGTCATACTGTAGATTGAGTGGACTAGTAAAGTGACTTTGTACCATGGACACAATATGTTTTGTGATGGCAACAAAGGCCTAGTTTCCACATGGCAGGTGATTGAACCATTACCCCTATGGATTTATGTATGGAGTCTCACGTAATTCAGCAATTCACCCCAGTACCTGTGTCACTGTTGACGGAGGCGGAGCAAAAAGAAAGAGAAATGAAAAAAAAAAAAAAAAAAAAAGCCTACAACTAAATGCCAAAGAGACGGAATGGAATACATGGCCGTCAATGAGGAAGAGAATCATCAACTTATCTGTAGTACACACGGTACCCAACTCAAAAAGGTTAGACCTTAAGTACCTCGGGTCCTAGTTGGACAGCAAGAAAGACTCACGATTTAAAGGGCCGTGGCCTGGTCGCTAATAGCATCGTCCCCATACTCCAAGATTTTACCGGAAGTGGTCAACATTGTGGTATTAGAAGAAAGCTACTATTGTTCTCATTTCCCCTGTGAAATCTTAGGGCTAAAGGATGTTTGGTTTGGAAGTTATGAGCGAAAATGTACCCCCATTTTGGACTGATATTAATTTTACACATATAGGTCTAAGAATATCATATTTTTAGCTCTCACATGAAAACGGGTTGAAATATCAGCACAAAACTCTACAGATGGGGTTTAGAGGTGAAGACCATTCTATCAAGATGAAAACTTTATTTACTTAAATCGGGTCGTCCCCTTCTAATATATTGTATAATAACCAAAATATAGGCAAAAATGGCACATAGGTTTTATGCAAATTAGCATGTCTTGCCATGCTTCCTTTTTTCTACCTTTTTGATATGTTGTTTGGAAGGGTTTGTACAACAATTTACAGCAAGAAAACCTTCTGTAGCAGTTTTGTCCAGGTCATACCGTAGATTGAGTGGACTAGTAAAGTGACTTTGTACCATGGACACAATATGTTTTGTGATGGCAACAAAGGCCTAGTTTCCACATGGCAGGTGATTGAACCATTACCCCTATGGATTTATGTATGGAGTCTCACATAATTCAGCAATTCACCCCAGTACCTGTGTCACTGTTGACGGAGGTGGAGCAAAAAGAAAGAGAAATGATGGCGGTAGAGCAGGGGCGGCACCAAGGTAAAATCATAGGAGGGGTGAAACATTACACGATTATCTCGATTAGGTGAAAAAACCCTAATTTTTACACAATTTATTGCTTAAACCCCCCGTTTTTCCTGAAGTTTGAAACTCTTAGGGGTGGCAGCCGCCCCCCCCTTGCCACCCCCTGGCACCGCCCCTGCGGTAGAGGCAGCAGGTAGCATGTGAAACTTTGTTACATCCATCTGGAGGTTCCCTAAAACCAACACCCAAAATGAAAAGAGTTGCTTCTTCTATCATAAAGGCTGTTCTCAAAACTATCAAGCTTCCTACCGGTGGGCTGTGAGTATAATAGTTCAGAGTCTAATGTACACTAAAATATATACCATATATGGATGCATGCTTAGCAGTGGTGGTATGTCTATCAAAATTCACAAACATAAGGAACAAATATTAGGATTTAGAAATTAAAGTAAATATGCTGATAGACAGATGGATAGACCAAGTTTGAACATCAAATCAAGTCACTGATAATTGAAGTAAATTCAGCTGCAATTCGAAGGCTGACTCAGAGATTTTGATATTAATTTTTTTTGGTCATATTTATTAAAGAATAGTCAACTGGACGTTAAGATAGTCACTTAAAATGCTCAATTCCAAGGTTTGAGATGAATCACATTTTTGTTTTGATGCAGTAAAACATGTGTAGTATAACAATTTGTTTTCATTATTTCCTGAATAATTAACATGCAAATTATGTCATAAATTCAAGAAACTATGTGTATTTTGCTTAACAATTTCTGCAAATATAACAAACAAATACACTGTATACTTCATAATGAGTACTTGGGTTCAGACAAACAAAAATTGGTTCTGAAGAAGGTGGTAGCTCCCAAAATAGCAAGCAACAAAGTTTTCAGTACAACAGTCAGGAACAGGACCAAAAAGCTTAATCAACTCCTAAAAGATATCTCTAGTCCAGATCCTGATGTCGATGATGGAGCACTCTACCAACTTGCCACCCTACTCAAAGGGAAAACCAGAGATGAGCTGAGGACTCCTTAAAAGTGAAGGACTCCTCAATATCAGGATCCCCACTGGAGAATTGGACTTTGAAGGGTCAACAGTGGGTTGGTCTTGTGTCTGGGGGGCATTCCAAAACCATTTTTAATGGTGGGGGGGGGGGGGGTTGGGGGGGGGATGTTAGTCTGTGTTCAGTGTCGGACCCAGTATTTGAAAAAACGTCAAAATTACCGGGGCTGAAAGCTAAACTTGTCCAAAAGTCTTCCAAAATGGTGATTTTACAAGATTTTGCAGAATTAACCTCCCGGGGGCGCGCGCCCCCTCCGTTTGAATCAGCCCCCTCCCTGGATCCCCCGGCGCCCTGGTGTTGCCGACAAAACCAGAGATCAGATTCAGGATTTATCAAATTTTCCCGGCTCGCTATGACCCAATTCTCAGTTCACAAAATTGAATAATCACATCATGGTTTGCTCATGGTGCAAAGAGATGCAGTTTGAAATTGCAAATTTGCAATGTTCCGATCACTGCTTAGGGTTATCTTAGGCAAAAAACTTGAGCATTTTCGAAGAAAAGCAAAAATTAAAAATACTGCAAGTAAACTTGCATCATCCCCCTGGCAAGATAACAGTCTGGAACATGACCTCAGATGACCTTTGACCTTGGTCCACAACTTTGACATCATCCACACAAACCACACAGGTAATGGCATTATGTATCACCCTTATTTATTCCAATACCAATTCGAGGGTCTACCTGCCAATCGCGAACCGTGCAAAGGGTAAATTGCACCTTAACCCCAAGTCTGGTATAAAATTGGATTCATTGAGTCCAATACTCAAATTTATTGGTCAAGCCATGAGTTGAAAAAAATTTGGGCGAGACGAAGTCGAGCCCAATATTTTTCAACTCATGGCGAGACCAATAAATTTGGCATTGGACGAAAAAAGAATCCAATTTTATCATTATTATGTTTTGAGAATCTTGTGTCCTATATTACAATACACATTTCATTTTAAAAGTAGGTACATGTACAAGGAACCATAATTATAAGCTATAGAAGATGATGCATGGAATATGCAGAGCAATTAAGTACCAATAGACACTATGAAACACTGAGAAACAGCAAAAGCATGGGGAGAGCGTGGCCAAGTGGTTAGGGTGTTTGCCTGTGGCGTAAATTTACCATCAAAATTCCCGGGTTCGAATCCCGGTGGGGTCGTGGCACTTGCTGGGATTTAATCGGGTACTATCAATTCTGGATTTGATATGTATACCAGCTATTGATTAAATACAGTAAACCGCTCTCCTCCATGGTTCACTTGGAATTGGGCAAATGGATCATGAAAGCATCCCGACCTTCGGAGTGGACGTTAAGCCGACGGTCCCATGTACATAGAGTCACAACTTTACATATACATCGCCGTCGTGTCGAATAAGGAGTCGTTGGAAACACCCTGACTGTTCCCAATCCTCCCGCATGGGGGCGTCCTCAAAGCGGGCCATGTTTGGAGCTTTACGTATCATGGATAAACCGCGGCCCAGGTTTCAGCACATCTCAATTGAATAAATCTGACACCACCACACAGACCATGCACATTGATCTTGTGGGGGGGATACGCTAAGAAAGAAGAGCCAAGCATCTAACCACCAGACGCGGGAACCACCCACCACCCAGCTTCCTGGGATCCACCAAAACAACGGAAACTGCCAAAAGGTGGACACCACTAAAGACAGAATCACCTAACACAATGAACCATCAAACACCAGGAACCACTCACAGCAATGGGACCCAAGCCCGGCTTCGCATACACAACCATCAAACCAACAGGAACCACCCAACACTGGACCCACCCAGAAACAAACTGGAAACCACCAAAAACCCAACCCCCCACATGAAACCCCCACACTGGACCCACCCAACCTGAACCGCCAAGACTGGGAACCATCCACACGTGGAACACCAACACTGGGAACCTCAACACTGAGAACCACCCACACTAGAACCATCCAACACTGGGACCCATCAGACACTGGGAACCATCCAAACACTGGGCACCATCCCAACACTGGGAACCATCCAAACACTGTGAACCACCAACACTGGATCACCAAACACTGGAACCACCAACATAGAATCCCTACTGTGAACACAGCAATATGGAAACCACCCCAAACACATATGGAAGACGACCAAACACTGACCACCCCACCACAAAAAAACATCCTTAAACGTACCAACCATCAGTCAGCATGTGCCTAAATTTGATATATTCTCATCAACCAGGGTGGACAATCCTAATCTACAGTTAGAGCCTACTGCAATATATGGATGGGATGGGAGTCCGAAGTGGGTGAAAAAATTGGGCACCCAGTTTTTTTCTGGCTGGCAGTTGATGACCGACTCAAACCTCATTTTTATTGGGTTTCTAACCATGTGTTAGTAATATAGGACGGAAGATTCTCAAAACCTAAAATGGTTAAATCGAAATACATACACATAAGGACGTACACATTATCACAAAATCCCCCTAGTACTTTTCAAGCCAGGGGATAATATGATTTTGTTCCATTACTTTCTGTTACTTTAAGAACAAAACAAAGAATATCTTGGACGACAGAGGAAGAGCCTAACTTAGAGAGGGAGCAGCTAAATATGGCAGAGGAAAATGGACAAAAATCAAACAAAAAACAACATTTCCTTTCAGAACTGCTACCAACATAAAGGATAAATACAGATTTCATGTATATATTTCATGTATATATTTCATAAAAGTTAGTGACATTCCTAAATTCAACTTAGGAACAATAATTATTCCTAAGTCCCAAATTATTCCTAACTTAAGGAACATTCCTAAGTTCTATTTTATAAAACAAGTTAGGAATAATAAAAAAAATGTTTCTATCTTGCCTGAAATTGTTGCTAACTTTAGTTCTGATCATAATTAGACCTAACTAAAAATTCCTAAGTATCACATGATAATTTGGCGGGAATTTTCAAATTGAAAGTGAATCAACTGTGTCAACTGTGAATTAAGATATAGTCAGCTTGCCATTTATAAGTTGGTCAGTTTGCCATACATTATGACCATGTATATGGCTTTTGGGTTGCTAGAAAGAGAGAATCAGCACGCAAGGCATAGAGAAAGGACCGGAGAAAGGATCTTTCGAGATCGGAGTACGGTAACCTGCAGGACTCATGGAATGATGAAACAATGCATTCTAAGTACTGTTTTAGTAGAATCTCTTGCCTCAGAATCATTGACCTATGAGAAGACCAACTGCAGCACAAAACATAGCACAAACATGCCACCATGTCTTCATGTTTTTGTTGCACTTCATTTTTTTGGTGACGATCACTTCTTGATAATTCTGGGGTGGAGCCCCATGGTGTCAGTATACCAACAGCATGCAGGGCTGTTTTCAGGGTGTTTAAGGCACTGTGCCGGGTACAACAAAACTTCATCAAGTTTCCTATGAGCCCTGAACAAGTCCGTCACACACAAGAGCAGTTTATGGCAGTACATAGTTTTCCTTGTGTAGTTGGGGCCAATGACTGCACCCATATCAGACAATAGTCCATCTATCTTCCTCGAGTCAGTGACGTCAGAAAAACTATGGACTCTTACACAGACACATAGTCAAAATATTTGGTGTTTTTAATGGAATGTGAACTAAAGAAAGCACCG
Organism: Ophioderma brevispina; assembly: GCA_023653785.1. NCBI lineage: Eukaryota > Metazoa > Echinodermata > Ophiuroidea > Amphilepidida > Ophiodermatidae > Ophioderma > Ophioderma brevispina. Next base: position 10,939 of record JAMKCH010028435.1, on the reverse strand, counting down.
TAAGGGTTGAATATTACTAGGCCGGTGAACTGCCGCGCCAGACATAGCAAAACTCAAGTTCGTTGCAATGCTGTGTAAAGTATCGCGAGTTTGTATTAATGATAGTACATCGTAATGGAGGTTATGACGTGACGTGTATCGCACATGAATAAATTTATCCTTATATGGTAAATAGTAAATAAAAATATTGATGTGGAAATAAAAATATTTACCTTTCGCCTGCTAAATGCGTTTGTCACATTCGTAGCAAAATCAGCTGATTTACCATATTTAAACTCACTGAAAGTGCAAAACAATGGAATTTTCTCCAAATTACTTGGCTCGCCAGACTTAAAGGAGCAGCTTTCTCTAAACATGAAAAAGAGCCAGTAATTAATTTTTTTCTTCAGGAGTTAAAATCCGATGGAGGCGATAGAACTCATAGTCAGCAAGACAGCTGATACAGCTGGTCTTTCCGAGCAATCAATATATCGCATCAAGGAGATGAAAGAAGTAGTGTTTGATCAGAAAAACATGAAAAAGAAGGGAGCAAAGTTTAGCAAACCTCAGTTTAGAATGTATGATGACTTTATGATGGCAGCAATTACAAGATTCACTAGGATTTTTCCCAAAAGAATGAGCCACCAAATCATACAAAAATTTGTGCCATTGTTTGTGCATGACCAGTGGCGTAACAGGCGGTGGGGGGGGGGTGGTGGGGCAGGGGGGGCAGCCTGACAACTTTGGCCGGGAAAAAATTTTGCAAAAATCATGCTAAATCAGCCATTTTTTTAGCCCTCTGACCAGGACAAATTGGCCTTTTGACCCCCCTGAGAGGGAAAATTTCCCAAGACTGGGAAATTTGCCCCCTCAGAGCGGGAAGGCCCGTTACGTCACTGTGCAGGACTGCAAACCCAAACCTACCAAACGTGTGTATTGGTATTCGTCACAATATTCTCAAGCTTGGATTTATTTAACCTTCCAGAAAGAGGAACTCAAGTTCTTATTTTACGACCAGAAATCACTGAATGGCGGCACAACTACTTAAGAAAAATGAACAAATTCAGGCCATAGATAAAAGAAACATAGTATATACAGATAAAACATGGGTCAATGCAGGACATACCACTTCAAAAGTTTTGGCAAGACACTACAGTCATGGCACAGAGAGATGCCTTTTGTGATGGAATCACTATTGGACTGAATGATGTGTTGAAGGGGTTTTTTTGTTTGTTTGCTCGTATCCACAAGTCATTGGTAATGGCTTAAAAAAAAAAAAAAAAAAAATTTTTCCCAAAAGAATGAGCCACCAAATCATAATTTCAAAAATTTGTGCCATGTTTGGCATGACCATTGAGCGAACAGGCGGTGGGGGGGGGGGGGGGATGGTGGGCAGGGGGGGCAGCCTGGACAAATTTGGGAGGGGAAAAAAATTTGCCAAACTCATGCTAAAATCAGCCGTTTTTTTTTAGACCTCCTGACTGGGCAAAATTGGCTTTTGACCCACTGAGAGGGGGGGGGTGCCCCCCTGACAAATTTGGCGGGAAAAAAAATTTGCAAAAATTGCTAAATCAGCAAGTTTTTTTAGCCATCGACCGGAAAAAATGGCTCTTTGAACCCCGGAGAGAGAAGAAACTTTCCAAGACTGGGAAATTTGGCCCTCAGAGAGGGGAAGGCCCCCGGTACGTCCACGGTGCAGGGACTGCAAACCACAAATCCTACCAAACGGTGTATGGTATCTGTCACAATTATCTCAAGAAGCTTGATTTATTTAAACCTTCCAGACAAAGAGGGACTCAAGTCTTATTGTACGACCAGAATAAATCACTGAAAATGGCGGCACAACTACTTAAGAAAAAAAATGACAACAAAATTTCAGGCCATAGATAAAAGAAAACAAGTATATACAAGATTAAAAAATGGTCAATGCAGGAACATTACCACGTCAAATATTTTTGGCAAAAAACAGTCATGGCACAGAGAGAGCCTTTTGTGCTGGACTCACTATTGGACTGAAAAGGATGTGTTGAAGGGGGTGAAGATAAAGGATGTAAGAGAGGGAGTGTGAGGTTAAAGAGGAAGTAAGTGAGAGTGGGTTGGGAGGGTAGGTGGTGGAGAAGGGAAGGGGAAAACGTACTTATGCTGAGCTATTGAAGGGAAAGGGAAAAAGAGAAGGGGTGAAAGGCCAAAAGAAGCCAGACACCCAAAGCGGTGATGGCGTCTCGTCTTCAGAGAGCGAAACTGAGGTAATGGAGCATGAGGAGGCGACGACGCCTGAGGTAGACACCCTTGTGTTATTAAAGTCCATATCGCGAATGAGGGCCGGTTGGTACAGCGGGGCGAAACATTTAATTCAGTGAGGCCGGAGTATTCTAGAGTTTCCAGAGGACGCTCTCCAGAGAGGAAGGGAAGACAAGCTACAGAGCTAGCGATGAAGAAAACAGCTGGTGACGCGGGAGAAGGGGTGGTCGTAAATGGCTAGGGGAATTAGTAGGTTAAGGCCCCCCCCCCGGTGGACTTCCCTCATCCACTTGCCCAGCCCTCACACGTCCCATGGGGTGTGGCCAGGGACGGCCACACCCTGGGGAGGGGGGCTGTGTGGCAGGGCTGGAAGGCATATCATGAACATCCATGTTTTCCATCGCTATTCTTTGTTGCATATTGAAAGTGCTAAAACGGATGTCGGTGCATTTGACTTGGTCCGCGGCCCAACCAATCCGGGCAGGGCTTACGTGGCGGCCATAAGATTCAAATTGCCCACCATCTTGGAAAAAAATAGGTAGTAAAGAAGAAAAATGTTAATATTTTAAAAATGAAAAATTTTACATTAGCGGAGAAGCGGTCGAGCCTTGAAAAGTGCTCAGTTTCGAGTGACCCCTCCCCACCGTATACAACCAAAAACACAACCACCTTTATTTGAAGGATTAAATATATTAAGATTTAAGAAAATGATGGTTGCTGAGTTTGAAATTTGGTGGCAGGGATGATTCTAGGCCGCAAAATGAAATTTGGGTGCAAGTTAGCGAACTATATTTTTTAAATTTTTTTTAAAGGTAAAAATATTACAATTTATTTTTATGGTATCCTTTTGTTATGATATAGGTTTTAGACATTGCAAAAAAGGGTGTCAGGTTAATACTCGTTGTTTCGGACATGTGATAAAAAGGACGCTTTTTTAAGGAAAAAAAAGTTTGATTTTGGGGGGAGCTAAAATTCTAGACCCTTTATATATGGTATAAAACAGAAATCTAGAATATAAAGTCAGATATTGATAGTATTGCATTGATGATAAAAATTTGGTTTTGGCTAGAAATTAATAAACTTGATATTCTTAAGTTTTAGCAAAAAAGTGATTTTTTTGACCCAAAAAAAAAAAAGCCCACATGCCACCAAAGATTTGACAACCACAATCATCATTTTTTAAATTATTATTTACTTCTTTCGATATAAAAGTGGTTGCTGTTTTGGTGTACCGAGGAGGGGTTTCGACAAATTTTGCAGCCAAACCGCTCAATACACAGGTCGGGTGTGCGTTGCGTTAGGGGTATCAAAAGCACCATTCATACAATGGAGATAAGGCAGCAGCACATTCGGCCAGTTGTGGGCCGATATTATCTGGAGTGAAATTGTGAAGAATGTGGGTCGGAATCGCGAAAAAAGCAGATTGCAGACCATTTTCGGGGTGTGAGGTACACTGTCCCACCACTGGTGATGGACTTATTTTAAGGTATAGGTATTGCCTTAGGATAAATTACTAATTTTTTTTTTTGTTTTGTTTTCTTTTCAAAAAATTAGATGCCTGCCAATCTTGACAAAAATGACAGCAGTAGATAAATAAACCAGGGGAGCGAGAGCCAATATTTGCCAGGGGAGAAACAAGGAGAGGAAACATATTAACCATATTTTAAGAGGAGCCAAGCTGTTAGTGCCAAAATTGTACCAAAGAGATCTATATTAAGGGGTATTGTTAGGAAATAAATAAAAATATTTAGAGCAATAAGAGAATACCCCAAAAACTGTATGGCAACCCGCTTCCCTTTGTCTATGCTCTCCAGTTACAAACAGGGGTTCTGTCCTCCTACACTTACCCTTGGTGAAGCCAAGGAAAGGATGAGACTCAGGAGATGAACTCCTCAACGAGTGGGGAGCGTAGGACCAGGTTCAAAGTCATCGTGTACCCTCACTACAGAAAAGGTTTGATACTTTGGTAGTTAGTATGGACCCTCTATATCAAGGCTAGGTGTAGGTAGTACTCTCAAATTAGGTGGCCGTCACTTTTTAATAGGGGCCAATTAATTTTACACAGGGGGTCAAACTTTTAAAATGCTCCAATCATGTGAATGTATGCCCATATTGTCCATTAGTCATAAGGATTCAAAACTTTAGTTTTGTACACTAAGACCACAATGGGGTTTTGGAGTTAGTTATAGGGTAACAATGTAAAAAAGGTCAAGTCTCTATTTGTCACGGGGGTCGCATTTCATAAGTTGGGTCTGTCAAATATGGTGGAGATATTACATGTGTCCACAAATTGTATGTTCAAAGTCAAATTATTTCAGAATACTGAATGTATTGACACACAAAAATTGGCATCATTTTGTAGCTAATTTGGTTCTTTCTTTAATGCCACAACAAAGTCCCATTTCATTTGAATGGATTAAAGCGAAGTTACGTTTAAAATTGTCCAGTATGTCAGTGGTTGGAGTCGGGGGAGGAGCAGTCGGTGGAGGAGCAGCCATAGACTTACACATAAAAAAAACTGAAAATTACCAAATTTCTGACCTGTACTGAAAAAAAGTATTTACAGTAAGGAAATAATCGTTTCATAAGCATTGTTGAATAACTAAAGATGCAAATTCTGCAAAGAAACCCCCCCCCCCCCCCCCACCATTTTTGGCCCATGATACAGGGTGAGGTTAGATTAAAAATTATACAGTGGTAAAAAAATACCTTTTTGTGACATCATTTTAAATATAGTTTGTGTCACATCTGTAAACATGTCTTAAATCTTTGTGTTATACAACCACTTGAGGACTGCTTATTTTTGCACTGGTCATGTTTAAAACACAGGAAATATTTGATTTACGATAGATAATATATAGAGGGTGGTTCAAATTGTATTAGGGTGGATTGATCATGAAAATTTTTGCTGTATTAAATTCATTGTTTTTATTTTTTTTTTTAGTTTTTCAGCAACGTATTCGCATATGCTTTAATTTTGTACCTGTGACAATATTTTAGAAGTGGTTATGTTTGAATATGTGTCTAATGCATGTAGGACAAAATTATGCTTTATACCCTCAGTGTATATTTCTAGAGTTTTTTCGGTGTATATGTGCGGATCCGATTTTAATGCGAGGAAGAGAATACAGAAGGATTGCCTTCCATTTTTATCACCCTATATGATTTTATCAAGGAATGCTGGTTAGGAGAGGCTTACACTAATATCTTTTGGCTACACTGTTTTACACTAATATTTATTGGTTCAAATTCCATAGCATTAAGAATGAGCGACCAGAAAGTTGTCCTCTTTACAGGGTAATTTTATTCTCTCACCCTGTATAATCAAACGTACACAAGAGGAGGGGTTTTAATATGTTTAGAAAGCAACTTGCTTCCATTACCAATGACCAGGAAAAGATTTACTATGAAAGTAGTATGAAAATCTTTTATACTGTATTTACACGAAAAATAAGCATAATTTTGACAACCCTATATATGTAATACAACGGTATTGTGAACTCTTCTTCCTTGCTTGTTTGAGGGGCCTAAGTAATACCTTTCGGAATCCATAATTATTTTGATCTACAATCATTCTGAAAAGGAAACCACACAGTTCACCATGACAAGAAAACTGTAACTTTTGGTCCTGTTTCACCCTGTATATTCTGACCCACCCTGTCTATAAAACCAGGTTTGTACTTAGATGTTTTGGCAACACTGTAATATAACGCTTTCAAAAATGTTATACTTTATGGTCTAGAATGTATTGATTAAAGTAATACTCTGTTGAATGTAAAAAGGCACAATATTTGTGATTTTCTCCCCATGTAAATAGTTTTAGGACCAACTTATGAAATGGACCAGGGGTCAAATTGGAAGTTGCTCCAATTTTTTTGAAAATGATAGAAGTTGTTCATCTAGGATAAGAGTCAAATAAGGAATAGTTGGACCATTCTGCAATACTCGTTGCTATGTTATGGGACAAAAATAGGTCATAGTTCAACATACCACATTGTGTGACCTTCTTTGACCCTTATCTTCCGTACGTAAGCATTTTAAAATAATACAAACTATACTTTTAGGAGTCCTCACCCTCAGGCAATAACTTGCAAGTATTTAAAATATAATCAGATTAACTTTTAATGTTGACCCCTGTACAAATCGAGATTGACCTTTTTTTTACCATTTTAGCCATTTTACCTTATAACTCCAAAGCCAATGGTCGTAGGTGGTACAAACTATACATTTTTGGAATCCTTATGATTAGATGGACAATATGGCATACATTTAAACATTTTTGGGGCATTTTAAGAGTTTGACCCCTGTGTAAACTTAAATTGGTCCCTATTGAAAAAGTGATACCACAATTTGAGAGTACTACCTACCTAGCATTGATGTAGAGGGTCCATACTAACTACCAAAGGTGTCAAACCTTTTCTGTAGTGGGAGGTAAACAAACTCCTTAAATAAGGCCCCTATGATATTCTGCTCCTCCTCTAAACATATGAAACATGCTTTTCACAAACAACCACTTACTCCCCAATTTGCCCTCCTATTCAGTAATTGTCTTAGACAATGCATCATACCACTCTGCTAAGAAAGAGTTAATACCACAGCGTGGATGGAGAAAACTGGTTGAGCAGCAAAAAATATTACATGGAATGAAGATATGATTATATCTTAATCCAAGTAAAGTTGAAATCCAATGACTGGATTTAATTCATTATTCAACCTCAATGAATCAACTTGTGACTCAATATGACTGGCTTGTATGTAACTGCTATGACTATTTAAATACTGCTCTGAAATTTACCCTCTATAAATATTTCCTTGAAAAAAATGTTAAAATGTCACACAGGCAAGCATCAGAACTTGGGTCCCTAAGGGGTAAATGTCACACAGGCAATTATCAGCAGTGGCATTTTTTATCAAGTATCTGACCAGCAATAAACAGCAATCAAACAACCAGAATTGCCTCTGTGACTGTTATTAACATACCACTGGGGAAATTTAGATAAAAAAAATTTCGAGACACAAGTAAAATGCCTCCATCTGAATTGATACCGGTGTAAAACATTTAAAAGGCAGGGTTGAGGTAATCAACTTTATCCAGAGGCAGTTAATAGGTTCAGGCCAATTATTTGGATACCATATGATGCACGCAAAGTGCTTGCAAAATGGCCTTCAGGTAAGGAATTGGATCCAGACGGTGTAGATAGGCCAATAGTATTAGTTTTAACCTGGACATTTTTGGTAACAAGCTGATTTTTTCAGGATAGGTCCAGGAATATGTGTAGAATCACTGATAAAAAGTCCCCGAAAATCCCCTGGTGGCATTCTTCAAAATCCAAGATGGCGTCCAAAATGGCCACCATTTTTGTATTTTGTTCATAATTTCCAAACCATACAAGCTAGAAACAAACATAAGGTATCCAAACATATGTTTTGAGCTATAAGGATTACATATAAAACACTATAAAGGTGATTTAACCTTTGCAAGTATCCGAAATCTAAAATAGCACCCCAAATTTGCTACCTTTCGAATCCGTATGTGGATGAAATATGAAAATGGTCAAATTTAGATAAATAAATTAGCCCACAGGGAATCATACGATTTGGTTGATACTTCAAACTACCCAGACTAAACTTAAATAGCTACAACGCAAGTTTCGTACAAATTACTCACATGCAAGTACATAATATTTACAAATTAATTCTAAAATCATCTGGCTCCATAACAGGTGTGGACTCTATTCAACCATTACCGGGATGTGCGAGACTTTCCCCTAATGTCTGAAAACATGTGAAAGATTCAAAGTGGTAAACTGAAAATGAAATGAGTGAGATGAAGTCAGCATAGTAGAGAAAGGTCATGAAATGCTCAAAAGAAACAAGGAATAGAATAAAATAGTTGTTTATTCATATAGTGTGATCATGTGCGGTTTATATATTTAAAACCGCCAAACTTGAAAGAGGTAATGAAGCGAAGAGAAATAAAATGTGGCAGTGTTTTGTGCTAATGAGTGAGCGCTAGGTAAGGTTTCAATTGGAAAGAGAATGGTCAGGAATGCCTCAAAAGCCAACAATTGTTTTATTCTATTATTGTGACCATTGCGGTTTATGTATTTTAAATACCGGGAAACTTGAAAGAGAGATAATGAGATGGAGCGAAATAAAATTGGCAGTGTTTTGTGCTAATATAATGTCGTATAATTTAATAAGGATGGTGAAGCATCAAAATTAGAGTGTGAATTAATTGTCATGGTGATTCCAGTACTGTAAAAATACGTGTAAAAAGCCGATTGAGTATATTTTATAAAGAGATAAATAATTGGAAAATTGTATCAGTTTGTTGATCAAGTCGATGCTCAAAAATGGCAGAAAGACGTGTCTATTTAAGCATAAGTTGAGAACGTAAACTTCACAGTAAAAAAAAAGAATGCAGTTACCGAGTAAAGTTGTGTGGAAGAGGAAATGGCTATGATTTAAAAAAAATAGTATATAATTATTTAAAAAAAAAGGTCACTTTAAAGGCAGATTTTTGTGCACTAATTATAATTAATACTATTTCAATTAGGCCCATAGGTCATGACAATATCGTAAGATCCTGACGTGGACTAAATAACATATAATATGCATGCACAGGATAGGATAGGTGCTCCTGAAATATCTTGATTGTATCGTAAATTTACGAACTGACAATTGCAAAGAGCTATAATGGTCGATTAAGACGTCTGTAAAGTGTTAATAAATGAACCAAATCCTCTAATATTTCACTACCATTTTACCCAGATGCGACAGCAAAGAACGCGTATGGGAAGCGAACTACATAGCTTAGCGCTTAATAACCAGTATAGAAAATGTGTTTGAAACTCGCCAAGTTTCCCATTGAAATCTGTAAAGCAGTTTTTTTTGGTGAGCTCTCTGCTTGGATCGTCCAATTCCAAAATCCACAGTGGACGATTCCTCCTCACCGTCCCAGGTTTATCAGGCCTGGGACTCTCCCGGTGACCTAGGACCTATAGACATCGCAGTCCATCTATTAATGTGGTCATTGCCCACACTGTTAAAAATGTTTCCAATTTTACCAGACTTTACCTTTTAAATTAAAGTAAACCCCAATTATTCAATCTTTCTTCATACCCCCGCTTTATTACCCATACCTAACATAAATTTCAATTTGTGAGAAGCAGAAAAATGGAAATAACACAGTGGCTAAAACTAATACTACCCAGTTGAAAAAAGTAATATTTATACGCTGACCGTTTGTTATATTTTCCGTAATATTACTTGCTTTTTGTACTTACTTGTTTTTAATGTGAGAATAGAACAATGCAAATCGTTTTACCAATAAAATGTTTAATAACGTTATAAAACGTCCTTAAAAATGCAAAAGTCTTATATTTTCCCTATCATTTTTTTAAAATAGTTTCTAAAAACTCTTTTTCCCCCTTTTTTGTATTATATTTAGTTTAATTTGAAAAAAGTAGTACACACATTATTATATTTAATTTAGCATCTGTGATCAGTAAAGTCATGTAGAGTAATGGATGGTTTTAGGACTTGCTAATATTAGGTCCCTGGTTCAAATCTATGTAAGGTTACATGTATTAAGACACTATCAGTGATGTTGCAAATCAGCAATCGAAAAAATCATCAAAAACAGATGTTTTTTGGCATGTTTAAAAGTACATGTACTCCTAACATACCCTCAAATGATAGACCAGAACAACCTAATAAGGAAGATCGGAAGATTGAGCATTATTGTCCCGTACGGACACTACTACTACACGTAATTTGAATGGAGAATCGTAAGCTTGGAACACGTGGCCGTTTTTCTTCCTTTTCTGTCAATTCTACAAGCGGGAAAGGTAAACTATGAATTCTGCAGAGTATCCTTCAAGTTTGAGCTATTGATGCAAATTCAAATATTTTTTCAATCAGTGCTTTAAGTTTATTCATATTGATTAAATAATTAGGGACATAGAATGTGTCCATTAAGCCCTCTAAAACACAGTATATAAAACTTTTTTAATATCTGTATTTTTTCACGTTTCCCTTTGTTTATTGCTTTTTTCTCTTTTTTTTTGGCCCTAATATAACTTTATTTTACAACCATGTGGTAAAGTAAATCGTTTTTATGATGCCATAGCTACAAGTGAAATTTGGTCAGAGGATTGTAAAATAACATTTTTAATTGTTAAATTGTTAAACAATCAAAACCAACAATAACATTAAAGTTGTTATTTTTACGTTCCCCTGCATGGTTTCATAGTTTTTACTGCGTTCAGTTTATTTTACGTCCACCGGGAAATACTATAAAAAGGGGTAACAATTTATAAGTTCTATAACACTTTAACCGCCACTCATATCAAATAAGGTTTGCCTGAATTAAATTATTACCGCTGTCACTCGTTCTTTGTTGCTTGGCACAGATATAAATATGTTATTTAGTGCTTCACTTGTGCTTTTTTGCTTGGACAGCTAGAAATATGTTTATTGGTGCTGTCACTTGTGCTTTTTTGCTTGGACAGCTAAACTTGCGTTAATTACTGTTGTCACTCGTGTTTTGTTGCCTGGACAGCAGAAAAGGCTAAGATAAATGACCTACCACTCATGAGATGTTTAATGATCGTAGATTTATATAGGTGGAAAATCCACCCCTTAATTCTCACATAAGCAAATGCTTGTTTAGCTGTTTATGCCAATAGTGTTGATATATTAAATACCAAACAGC
>JAMKCH010028434.1:0-18869 GCA_023653785.1 Ophioderma brevispina | reverse complement strand
GCCTAATTAAGATACTCTTATTGCAGTATTAAGTTGGATTTATGGTTTATATTAGACTTTAAAATATTTTCTTCAAAACAGTAAGTGTAGATGTTTCTTTTATGCTTTGTTCTACCGTATAGACATGAAATGTCGCGGTAGATTTTGAATTGCGATTTTCTCGGAAAACGTGTGTTGTAAAATACGACAGTATGTGATGTGGGCGACGATGCGTATGTGTGAGGTGTTCGATGATGTTTATCTTTGCCCTAGTGAGACCTTCCACGTTTAGTTGGAGCACTGAGATGCCATCTGACTTGACATCTGGGGATGCCTGCCCTGATAAGGGCACGTGTGCCAGACTGGCATCAGAGTAGTGTCCTCTGGCGAGGCATGATTAAAATACAGTGAGATAAAAAAGACAACAGTGAATTAAAAAGACAACAGATGTTAGCGTAGCCTCAGTTGATTATCATTCGCCTGAAAAGATCAGTTACCGGGGTTCACCACGAGGAGGTTAATAATCTTGAACCCTTCATCTCAAACTCCTTAGACAAATCATACCCCACTCTAACTCTTGTCTTTGGTCCTTCATACAAACTCATCACTGCTCTAACCACTACTTCTGGTATCTCTCTCTTCCTCATCGCCCACTCCATCATTTTCCTTGGTACCCTATCAAATGCCTTCTTAAGTTCTTCAAGTGTACAAAACACATATGGGCCATTCTCAAAAAAGTGACTCCAGTAGAGTTATTTCGTTCTTTGATCCAAAATCTTTGTGTTTTGCTTAAAATAAATAACAGTGTTAAGTGTTTGAAAAACACTAGCACTCAGGTTACGCCGGATGTTTGATGCCGTTTTGAATTCGCTGTTGCTGTTAGGTTGGTATATCTTACCCCCGTCACTATCGAAGACTACAAATTCATCCCGACAATAGGTTTTATATAAGTCACGCTGTAAAGGAACAATATACCGAGTCACAAGGTGTTGTGGTGTTGGATATTGTTGTGATGTCTCGTGGACGTCAAAGGTCAGAAATATCCTTTAAACACAAACAAATGAGCCTTGTGCACAAGTGATCTGAATTTTATATTATAACACTGTTTTAATGATTTTAATCAGATTGGTTCAAGAATTTGGTATGTCCAAAACACAATTACCTGTACAATTCAATGTTATACTTAAAGATTTTAGAAATACATATTAGTGTCCACTAATGTCCAGAATTAAAAGTTGCAGTTCAACGATATGTCCTCAAAGCTAAGACTCCAAAAAGACAGCATGCAATATAATTCCAGGGTAACCAAATCCATGGGAATCTTCTAAGTCTTGATGTTAAGTTGTCCAGCAGTTCAAGACGACAGGGTTTCCCTCGACGATATTAATATCCTGCAGCACCATCCAAGTATCACCACATAATGTCCGTCTGTCGTTATTAAATGTCAACTTTTAAGAACAACAACTGGAATCCTTTTTGATTCCAAAAACGGAAGCTCTCTTAGCATCTAAGATGACAGCGGAAAAAGAGTTTGCACATATGCAGATCCTGTGGTAAATAGCGTTTGATCCTGATACTATGTACTGCCCTGACCTCATACAGAGACCCACAACTGAACAAATGACTGACCAATCTAACCTCTCCAATCTCTCTTTATATAAGGATTTCACAAATAGATTCCCCTATCTCTAATAATAATCATTACAGCATCATCATGCATAAACATTATCTTGCACTGTCCAATCATATTTTACATAAATTACATCATCTGCATTGCACTATCTTACATAAATAACACCAAAAAAAAAAAAAAAAAAAAATTTTACCCCTCTAAGTTGCTCATAGCCCGAGATATAGGACAAAATATAATGAAAAATGGCGGCCATTTTGAAATTCAAAATGGTGACTGAAGGCGTGGTTGAAAAAAATGGCACCTAACTTTTTTTGAAATCAGCACCCCAAAATTGACAAAGTTAGCCAATAAAATCAATTTTGGCACCAAAATCCCACGGGATCTAAATATCTGACATATCAAACTATACTATAAGATGACAGCGGAAAAAGAGTTTGCACATATGCAGATCCTGTGGTAAATAGCGTTTGATCCTGATACTATGTACTGCCCTGACCTCATACAGAGACCCACAACTGAACAAATGACTGACCAATCTAACCTCTCCAATCTCTCTTTATATAAGGATTTCACAAATAGATTCCCCTATCTCTAATAATAATCATTACAGCATCATCATGCATAAACATTATCTTGCACTGTCCAATCATATTTTACATAAATTACATCATCTGCATTGCACTATCTTACATAAATAACACCACGAGAAGCCCCCAAATTTTGCAATCTGTTTTGATCCCAATGCATAAACAAGTTGACTCAGTTTATAAATTTACCATTCCCGGGGAATCCCACTCATCTCTTGCTTGATGTAAATAACAGGTGTATGATCACGTTTTGCACAAACACCACTAAGAGAATTCCCCGTTCTCTTTTTCATAGTAAGCAAAGTACCTCTCCAGTGAGAAATCTTTTCTCAAGTAAAATTGAGAAATAAAAATATTTTAATCACAAAATGGAGATTAATATAACAATATAAAAATCATTATGGCTGGTATTCTGAAAGAGAGACTAACTTTAGTCCTGGGTTTAAACCAGGGTTAGTCCTACAAGAGTGGACCTTTTTCCTTTAAACATACTCTGAAGGTGTGCCATAAAGGGTAAGAAAATTCCTTATGGATGGGCCATACTGGTCCATCTATGAGCAGTTTTCCCACCCGTTATTTTAACCTTTCATAGTATGTTGAAAGGAAAACAGGTCCACTCTTGTAGGACTAACCCTGGTTTAAACCCAGGACTAAAGTTAGTCTCCCTTTCAGAATACCAGCCTATGAGGCGGATATTCCAGAACGCTCCGGTGTCAAATACATAACAAATTCGGGAATGTTAAATTAAGGTCCACAAACATTACTCTAAATGGCGGTGAGCGTTGTTTCAACACACCTGCTTGAAAGTCTCATCTATTATGACAGAACCAGAATAAAACAACTTTTAATAACTGATTAGGAATATTTATACCACTAACTACATTCTGTGTAAATTTTACAAAATTTAATTGCAGGCAAATATGATTTTTCTTTAAAATTTTGTTTTCAACGTCTTTCAATGGAGAATGGGCACATAGAGGGCACTATAACATACAAATCATGACAAGATGGCAAGATTCCAGCAATGGATTTGTCTGAATTTGGCAGTGATGATAGCTCTTGCAAGTCCCTACTTATATCAGTTGTCAAAATTGTGTCGCCACAGCTTAAATTGTTCTAAAAATAAAAGAGACAATTTGTATGGGGTCAAACAGCTGTGCCAAAAGCACCACTAATGTCAAAACCGGGTCAAAACAGTGCAAAATTTACCCCTTATTCCCAAAACGACGTCCGAGGGCGAAAATGCGATTTTTTGCACGTGTTTATTAAAGCGGATGCGTAGCTCATATATTATCTGAGTGGGTTCCCGGGGTCCCTCTTATAGTCACCTCTTACGACATGTAAGGGGGGACAGCGGGAATATTCTAAACCCCCAACCCGCAGGAATCAACTTTAGTCGCCTCGTATTTACGACATGTAGGGATACATCGGGCATATTCTAAACCCCCGAACCCGCAGGGGGGTGGAATTAATTAAGCATTACTTTAAACAAACCCACACACACACACTACACACCACACTCCTCACGCGGTACTCACAAAAACCCCCCCCGACACCAGACGCTCCTGCAGTGCTTTCGATTTTTGTTTGCCCCACTTAAGGTGCAACGATAGATTTTGAGACATCCATGTACAGTGTCATATGTATGAGTTTCATCTTAAATTAGACCTTCTAGGAATTTCTTTATTTTGTGATTTTTGTAAGCTTATATTTCAAAAGAAAACATAGGTGACTTTCGTATTTGCTTCTCTACAATTATCAATTTTCACAGGTTTTTTTTTTTTTTGCCAAAGACAGTCTCACTTTAATCCTACTGATGGTGAATATTTTGTATAAGCTTTACACCAGTGCCAAAATCCAAATTTTCACATTTTTTCGGGACACCGGTTAATTTGAAATCTCTCGTTGCACCTTTCAAAAAAGAATACGAGAAGAAGTACAAAAGAGGAACCCAAAAGATGAATGACGATGGAAACCATTATACTTACCAGTTCCATAAAATTCTACAGGACCAAGGTTTGTAAAAGCTGGTCCAGCATCGTCTCCCGCGCTAATACAAAGCAGTCACCGTCAAGGTGGGTTATGTCCTTTATCACGCCTTCATCGCTATCATTTACGAAGCCGAAATCCAATTGCACTTTAGCAAGCTTGTTTTCAAATATAACCGATAAAAGGTAAATAGGTTTACTTTATGACCTACGCTAAAGGGTTACATCTAGGTTTTCCCGGTTCATTTAATGTAATTTCATTCGAATTGAATTGTTGATTATTCAATTTCGCGCGACTTTTGAACGGGGCCTGTTAAAAGTATTTTTCAAATTACATATAACCCACTCCCAATTCCGCAAATAGTTCAAGCGATTAAATGAAATTCGCGCATTCAATCGCCTAATAAGGTCTTCCGATTTCCAGAAATGATCAATCAATTTCCATGAAACGTCCGGAATAGGAGATATGTATTCAAAAGCAAGCGCGATGGGTTCGGATGGTTGAATTTGTGCAACCAAATTCGTTTTTCGTTCGTTCAAATATACAACACTGCATCGTTTACGAACGGCACTGACTTTTGGGTTGCGAAGTAGATGATCAATAGGCCTATATCTTGCTAGCAAATATGATATTATATATTTCTTAGAAGTGACTTGGAAAATGGACAGACGGGTATATTACCCATATGAATAACAATTTTCGTTAAATCCATTGTAAAAACTGTTGCAGGAATAACATTTTTCTTCTCAAAATACGTACATCTAAAGTTCATAAAAATTATACATAAAAGGGGGGGGTTCGAAGCGTTGACGGTGAATTGTCAACAATGACAAAAGATTTCGTTAACGTAGAAACTTCGTCTACCGTTGTTGGGCAAAAGGAGACATTGTTTAAGAAGAAAATTTGTCCTTGCGCATAACCCCCGCAGGGGCACTGCGCATTTGCTGTAAACAAAAGACCATGCTAAAACTAAAACGGGGATCCATCTACTCAAGGAGTGGCAAAAACACGATACCGACGCGGTACCAGGTGAGGGCGAGATTGTAGCCGGCTGTAGCTATGTTGAGTTCAGTTTTTGTAGACTTAGGGACCCCAACTTTTTCACATTCATCGGGACATTGAATATTAATTATTAAGAACATATGCAGTATGTTGAATCTAAAAAGTAACTTTTATTATGGGAAAACGCCAATATTTGTGGAAAAAATAAAGATTGATGACGTCACGGCAATTGATGGTGTATTATTTTGCTTCGGGGACCCATTCCAGGTAAAAATGACGTACGTCATCCCTACATTGCAACAAAAAGGGCGGCCACCATTATCGTCTCGGTACTGTCGGGTTTTTGAATCATTCGGTACAAGGTAATATGAAATTGTACTGTTTAGACCTAATAAAATGGGGTCGTGTTTGAAAAAAATGATACACTTTAAAAAGGGCAGAGGGTCATGTACAGACCTTGGATTTAACATAGTCGGATTTATATATATCGGTCCCCCGAAGAGCAAACTGATACTGATACCTGCCACTTGACCTGGTACCTGACACGTGGACACTACAACAAACTATCCTCTCGTTACCGTTTATAACTCCAACAAAAGTACGGCAACGCATCAAGCAATTCCTGTATCTCTGGTTTGTCACAGCGGATCGAGCAAGATGTGAGACTGATACATGGTTTTCCTGTATTAAATAAAGACATATGTCAATGCATTTGAAGGCTAGTAAAGACATTTTGTCAATGGCAGTCAAGTCATGATAGTGTGGTACTTGTCAATGACGTACTTACCACCATCGGGGTAAGCCACTGATCTCTATACCAGGATTGGCTCACACAACAGTAATTGTTATTAATGACTGGAGCAACGGGCGGTCATCTTGGTCTAACGAACACAACCCACCAGAGACACATGTTTAACAGAAGTTGTATCCCGAGTGACGTTTTATAGACATTCCATCCCATACGGATCGCAAATCAATGAGCTCACTGAATTGGCTGATCTGTATTCTTTTTATGCCGCCTATCCACATTTCAATGGGAATAATTTTGTATATATAATGCCCTGGCCCTTAACCACCTTCTTGGGCTCTTTTTGGTGACTCAACTGGCCATCAGGGCTTCATTACGAAGCCAGGCTTACCATTCCATTGTATAGATCAGTGGGGTAAGCTAATCTGAAATTGGTTGGTTCAACATGTTTCAAAATTCAAATCAATTCACAATATGCTCTTATTGATATTCATAAACAGTAATAGTAGCAAGTGTCATGTCACGCATGAATTTTGACACATTTACATCAATGGATAGGCTTATACTGCCTGTGACACCATCACCAGTTATGCCTGTTGACTGGTCCCATCTCAACGCTAAGTACTGCATGGCAACCTCAATGACCTTCTAACTCGATCTTTTCCTGATCCAATATAGCAACTGTTAACTGATTTTGTAATCGGGGCTCTTTCTAAAGTCTTGGGTATCTCATGGTAGGTGAATTGTTAACCATTTGGGATCAAAATGTGTGATTTTGGATCTCAAAACATTTAACCTTGCAGCAATAACATTGGGTTCCTAATTTGACACCCTCAACTTTGTTTACATCCAGATTTTCAGGTGATGGAATCCGCTGTGCTTTTAATTTGTTATGTATTTGAATGTACACTGTTTAAAGATGCTATATATGTTGAGGATTTTTTTCGCTTCTTTATTTTTTCAAATGGCCTATGTCATGTCCAAAATTCAGAAATCTTAGGGGGCCTATGGCAAAGGTATGACGAGTTCCACCCAAAACCTCAAAAATATATAGTAAGAGTTTCTTGGTTGATGTGGATGTTTTAAGTAATTAAACTTACCTCTTTCCTGTCAAAAGTAGTAGTTCCCCCGCATTTAGATCTTGAAGATCAATTATTTTTTTTTAGGGTGCAAAACAATTTTTGCACAATGTGAGAGTCCCTCGCGACTGCTGACACATGCTCTTTTTTCCAACGAAACACCTTTGCATTTCTTTCTCTCTTTGACTTGAGTGCTTTTTTTTATTTAATACAAATATCTGAGGACAAAATTCAAAAATTGGGCTTGTAAACCAAATATTTTAGAAAATAATTTTTTTTTCGGAACCGGTCTATACGTGTAGGAGATAGCAGTGATCTCAGTTCCATATTAGAAAAAATAATGGGACGAAAACTGATCTAGGCAAAGCTATATCACGACTGTCGTGCACGAAATTCTAAATTTGCTACTACATGACAATACACAGCAGGCTTATCATTAAGTCCTAACACCATAGTCGTAACACCACCCAAATTGTAAAGTATGCTACAGCCATGCCATAATATGCCTACGCAGTGTAATAAGCAGTACATTTGTAAGGTGTGCTTAAATTACTCAACTTTAGGCCCCAGGCCCACGTCCCTTGCCACTGTTTTCCACCTCGTCACTGCATTACATTCACATCAATCATGCTTCTTTTAAATTACCTGTGCCTAACTCAAAACTCCAGAACTTCCCCTGCAAAAGTAATCTCTATCAACATAATACCCTTGAACATACGGCGCCATGGCTAATCAGAGCTCTGCTCTTTTGTAGCCCATTCGACCGATACACTTTAATATCAAAACAGCCCTATCATAATTATATACAACCCAAAACCATAGCACTACTGGATGAAAATCATGTTTTTAAACGTTTTATATATTTTTTAGCATTCTAGTTTGAGGTGTGTTTAAACATTGAGTTGTCATTAATCTATAACACAAACATGTAAAATTAATATTGTTTAGACTTTTATTAAAATGATGCTGGCCTATGGACAAGCTTTTCCGGCAAGACTGTCAACAAGCGAGAAGTCACTGAATTTATTTCACCCCACATTATGTGAGTATATATGAGCATGGTAGGGGTCCTATTCCTTGTTTTAAAGCTACAAGTGGATTTTTTTTAGCCTGAGAGAAAATAAAACAAAAATCAAATAAACAAATGAAAAACAAGGGAAATATAAAAAGAAAAGAAGGGAAAGAGAAGACAGATACAAACAAAAAATATGTTTGATCAATTGTCAGGAAAAGAAAGATGATTAAACAAAAATGAAAACAAATCCTTTTGCGATGACCCAGTTACTGGTTATGTTTTTTTCCCATAAATAATTTTTCTACGTATAAAATTATTTCAAGTTTTTGATCAAAATTACATGGCAAACATCTAAAATTAATTTGTTTAGACTTTGACATCTTAACTATGCTTGGCCTATGGACAAGCTGTTTCGGCAAGACTGTCAACAATTGAGAATCACGAAATTTATTTCACCTCACATTAAGTGAGTATATATGACCATGGTAGGGGTTATTTCTTGTTTTTAATCTACAGTTGGGATTTTTTATCCTGGATAAGAATAAAACAGAAAAGCAAATCTGTTATGACTCAAATTGTCAGAAAAGAAAAAGATGAAATTAACAAAAGAAAACAAATGCTTTTGAGATGAGACCCTATTACTGGTTATTGTTTTTGTTTCTCCAATAAATAATTAGTCTACAGTATAAAATTATTTCAAATTGATCAAAATTACATGGTTTTGAAAGATTGTTCATTTATCACATAGAATGCCTACAATGTAACATTGAATGAAGCATAAATAAAACTGAAACAAAGTTCGACTCGCGTTGCCTACTTGACGACATACGGTTGAAATTGTAATGTCATTTGAATCACATTCCTTGCGTTTTATTACAAAATTGTTTTTGACTAAAAATTAATTTGATTGAACCAAAACTAATTTATTGACAAATGATTCGCTGCTTAAAAACGAAGTTAAATACACCAAAATGAAATTGAATGGCTAAAGAGAAATTGTTTTGTATTTTGGTGGAAATTGTACCAGTGTAATGAATGGTTACTCAAACTCATCACGAAATTGAAAAGACTGTAACACTTATTTGAATGAAATACGGTACGGAATTTGACCGGGAAAACACTAATATCATCAATCAATCATCAATCAAATTTTTATTCATCAAAAAGCAAAATACA
Organism: Ophioderma brevispina; assembly: GCA_023653785.1. Lineage (NCBI taxonomy): Eukaryota > Metazoa > Echinodermata > Ophiuroidea > Amphilepidida > Ophiodermatidae > Ophioderma > Ophioderma brevispina. The sequence continues at coordinate 9,661 of JAMKCH010028434.1, read as the reverse complement.
ATAACTACATACAAAAGGTAAAATAGCCATATACATATGAAATCAAGTAGAATTCAGATATATTACATTGCAAAGTGACAACTAAAAGTATCTACATATATAAGCTATGTACATGCAAGAGTGATGAATGAGGACACTGCTAAATGCAGAGCGTGGGGTGGCAGTGACATCTTCAATTAATTAAACTTACATATAACTTAAAACATAGGGACAACAACTATAAACGACAGACAAACAGGAAACAGGACGAACAAAAATACATTAAACAGTCATGTTCGACTAATTGAAGAGGGGAGAAATCACAAAGTAAAGAGGAATAAATGGAGAGGTTAAGGTGTGAACGGACAGTCAATCTGTAGTGCTCAAAAGTCTAATTTCGATAAACCACAATTATTGAAATCATCATTGGAGGATAACATGACACGCCATGATATATTTCAACTCCACAAATACTGCAAATTTAGCCATCTTTGAACGTCTTATTGATGCACAAAAGCTCACAATCTTTAGAAGTTAAAGTATTTTACATTGACACGAAGACTCGTAATTCTTGTTCCACTTGTCTTCGGAACTTCCTTATTTACCATAAATTACAACCAAGCAATGTTTGGTACAAAATAGCCTATAGCTTCTTGTAAACGCAGTCAATTCGCGTGGAAAGATTGATATCGCTCTCACACGGTAGGCCATGGAGGCGGCCATGTAGATCAACCTCAACACCCACAATTCACCACGCCACCTAAAAGGCTTTTAAATGAATACTCTGCCCTCTCCAAATATTAAAATTATACTCTGACCAAAATCAAATAAACTAGCCTTGGGCCCACTCCATTTCCGGCCCGCGAATTTCATAAACACATTGAATCCAAAACCAATATCTGGACCAATGTCTACTGAAGTGACCTAAATTTGAATTCTCAGTTAATTGACTAATACCACCGTACCACATACAGTTAACCAAATAGCATATAGGAGTTGTGAATTAAATAAGACGTTAATGAGAATGATGGGTCTAAGCCAAAATGTCAACTTTCTCCTACCCCAAATAAACAAGGGCATATTCAACTACGTTCTCTATGCAGCAGTGAGACTGAAATCGCTGCAAGTAAAACATTCTTAATAGCCCTACAAAATGGCAAAGTTTCAAATCCAAAAGGTAGCAAAAGTTCGCATTTAACAAAAAACAATTATCAATTGCCAAAACATGTGACAGCAATTGTATCCTGAGTTCTTTGACACACAATAACTTTCAAATGGTTTCCAAAGAGTTTATCACCACCTAAGCAGTTAATTGGGATTTTGATCATGTAGTAGGGATTGACACAAGTTTGCTGTCTCCACAGTGGTGAGTTATCAACAATAAAGTGGTCAAATACCCTTTCATCTTTCGTCATCAGAAGTAGTACTGTCTTTAACATCACAAAGTTCAGTTAGTGATGGCAGCAGCAGCTAAATGTGGACCAGAGGCACCTACCCTCTTTAGTGGCGCGGTTTGGACAGCAAAATTGTCGACACCTCCCCTCGTACAACAAAACGCAACCACTTCTATTCGAAGATAGTAATTTTAGTTTTAATAAAAAAAAAAGAATTTAAAAAAATGATGGTTGTTGTGGTTCAAAACTTTGGGGCCGGGGTGTTTTTTGGGTCAAAAAAATCCGTTTTTGAGATAAAAACTAAGAGTATCAAGATTTATTAAGTTTTTAGGGGCAAAAACAAATTTTAATATCATGCAATACTATCAATCCTGACATTTTTATTATAGATTTATGTTTTTTTTATACAATATATAAAGGGTCTAGGAATTTTACCCACCAAAATCAACCCTTTTTATCACATGCCACAAACCCCACGCGAGTCTACGAACCTTTCTGCCAATGTTATAAACCTAATCAATAACAAAAAGGATACCATAAAAATAAGATGTAATATTTTTTTACCTTTAAAAAATAAAAAAAATAATAAGTTTTTTTTTTAATATTTTTCTTTTTTCGCTTTTTCGGCATAGAAGAAATCATCCCTGCCACCAATATTTCAACCACAACCATCATTTTCTTAAATCCGTATTATTATCCTTCAAATAAATGTGGTTGTGTTCTGTTGTACGGGCGGTGAGGGTTAACTCGAAAACTAGAGCACTTTTCAAGGCTCGGCCGCTCCGCTACTTGCAAGGTCAGATTTGTCATGCTATCAAGTACAATATATAAGTGTGTGCAGCTAGCTGGTTTGGGATCAAAGTGTACAGCAAGTTCCATAATTAGCAGTCCTACTATTCATTTACCTTTGTAAATTAATTAAGCACTGAGCGTAATATTTAGTGGGAAAAGGTCGTAACTACATATTTTGATGTTTTTAAGGTATTTGTGCCGAAATTAGCATAAATTTGGTAAAAAATGAAATTGTTCTTTTCACAAAATATTTTGGATTTTTTTACTTATACACCTTTTTAAAAAACATCGCTTTACAAGAAATAAAATGTATCTACATACTAGTTTCCCGTGTCGTGCAACAAAGTCGTCTCTACCAGTTACGACTTTGTTGCACTCGACAGAAATTCATTTTTAAGTGCAAGTCGTATCTACACCTAAATCGGCCTATTTAGCTTAATAACTCGAGACTGTCACCTGAAACGTCAAATTAAGCGTAAAGAACTACTTTTTCATAATATATAAATAACTCAATTTCGCCAAAAATATCAGTTACGACCTTGTTGCACTCACATGACGATATTCCTATATAAGACATGAGTGGTATCGCAGTAATCAGTGAGATGGGTCGAACAAATCGAAATCAATTATTTAACGACAAAAAATGTCGTCTGCTTAGATTTTTGGCACCAAAATATGTGAATTTAGGCTATAGGCTACATGTAACACAATTTAGTCAAATTTGACTATATTTTCATTAATACCTATCATCATAAGCTATGAGTGGTATTGCAGTATTGGTGAGATGGGTCAAACAAATCGAAATCAATTGAACGACAAACATGTCGTTTGCTAAGATTTTTGGCGCCAAAATATGCGAATTTAGGCTTAGTAAATGAGATAAAATATAGACTAGATGCTACACAATTTAGTCAAAGTTGTTTATATTTTTACTAATATGATATATCAGCTATGAGTGTTATCGCGGTATTAAATCGGTGAGGTGGGTTTGATAAACCGCAATCATTAAACGATAAAAAATATCGTCTGCTTAGATTATTTGTGCCAAAGTGTGCAAAATAAGTCTAAAATGAGCTAGTACCAGTGGCGTAGCCAGGTGGGGGCAAAGGGGGCGGAGTGCCCCCTCTGAAACATTTTTGAGGGGAAATAAAACACTGATATTTATGTTAAAACAGTCCCTTTTCGGATTCTTTTGCCTTACGACCGGGATATTTTTGCTTGTGATCGGGAAATTTTTGCACCTACGGGGAAATTGCCCCCTCAGAACCACCGTGCTGGCTACGCGCCTGGCTAGTACGTAGACTATTCATGCTACTCAAGTTGTCAAGTTTAGTTAATCAGTGAGAGATGGGGCAAAGGAGGGCAATGAAATAATAAAAAAAAACTGACAAAACTGTCGTCTGTTTAGATTTTTGGGCCCAAAATACGTGAATTTTGTCTAAATGAGATTAAAAAATAACATGCGATGAGCTATGACTGGTATTCGGATTTATCTTTTGGACTGCCTCCTGCTTATACTGATATTTTCCGTGTTTGAAATTGCTAGGGAATTGTACCTGGTTCAACCGCAACGGTGTAACGATAACCCCGACCCAGACCCGACTAGGACATGCTCCGTGCCGAAGAGCTACCGGGTATGTGTGTGCTTTATCGCTCAGTGTCACTCCCGGTTGCGTCGTGGTACTCTATACTACTGCTCCAACGCAGGCAACAGAAACCCGGGTTTTCCTCAATTTGGATAATTATACTCAGTGAATGTGTTATATGTGAAGCTCTGGTTTCGGTTTTTATAATAATAGCTTAAGGGCAATTCTGTTGTATTTTCAACATGAAAAACAAGTACTTCGTATGCGCTCGCTTCGCTCAGTAATGGCGGCTGTGAAAAAAATCAACCGGATGTTCAGAGTTGGACAAGTACACAAGTGGAAGAGTAATCTTTGATGACAATACAAGAAAAATCTGACAAGAAGATCTCAATCAAGGATGATATCAGATACTCAACTTCACACTATGAAGACTGTGTTGAAAGACTCCACTCCAGTTACAAAGCAAAATCCCTGGCTACAAGGAAAACAAAAGGATGGCCTTACTCTGTATCTGAATGACAAACTATTGTCTGTTCATTTAACTTAGATGTCCGATTTTTATTAATTATTTCAAAAAAATACGCGTTTTCAAAAGATATCATGAAAGAAAAGTTGTTATTTTTCATTGGACCCAACAAGATCATTGGGTTCCAACTTGAAAACTTATTTCTTCTTTGGATTTTTATTCAATTTACGCTGATTTTTATTGGCAAACGACAACAAACTGGGTCCAATTGAATATTGACCTTTGACTCTGAAACTTTTGTGGCAGACTCATTTACGAACTGGGGGTGCTTCGAAGCATGATACGGACGATTATTGATTCGTGGACCTTGCTTTGATTTCAGGTGTTTGCGCGTGCATTAATGCATGGGCATATAAATGAATAGTTGAAATACTTATACTTTTGATAGAGGTCCTGTCTGTTGTGTTCAATTGGTACGAACAAAAGGATCACATGGCTCTCCTGTAATGCCGTCCATTCAATTTAATGCTTTGTGGAACCTTGGATATCTAGTTTGTATTGCAAAAGTTCACTGCAAATAACAATGGTTCGGATTTGATCATGTTGAACAAAGTTGGCATTATTCGTTTCATACCAGTCAAGGTGGCGGACAAAGGCCTATTGATCGTGAATCATCTCCTCCGACGACAACTTTTACTACCTACTAAGTGCAGTCAGTGTAACCTTCCACAAAACGTAATTACTAATGGTGCAAACCTTTATTCGCTCATTTTCAAAACGAGGGTGAAATACTCAGATTTCAATAGATTTGAAGGTTTGAAATGTCCCATTCCTTTTGTCATGTAAAAAAACGTCTTAGGTCCAAAGATACCCAACAACTTTCTTTTCGTGATTTATTTCAAAAACGTACATTTTTGGAAATAATTAATAAAAACCGGACATCTAAGTTAATTGAACAGACAGTAATCAAGCTATGCACAAAAGCAGTAAAAACTCCTAGCTACTTCTACACGCACATGGGCTTAGGAAGCGGGGGGTCTTGGGGGGGCTGGGCACCCCCAATAATTTTGGTGGGGGGCTCAAATACCCTTGAGCCCCCCAATAATCTAAACACTTTTAACAAAAACATTAAATTCTAAATGCTTCCCCCCTCCCCACAGTGGCCGTGCCAGACTTCTTTTTCTGGGGGAATGGAAACCAAGGGAAAAGTGTTTTTTTTTGGGGAAATATTCCAAAGTTTGCGATTTTAAACAAATTTTGGCTCAAAATCGCTGATATTTGGCCGGTATTTGCCTAATTAGGTGATTTTTGGCCCCGAAACGCTGTTTTTGTCGAAAAAATCTGTCATTTTCTTCTGGTCGGGGGAGGGGGACTGGGACACAAGAAAAAATGGGAATTCCCCCCCCCCCTTCACTGGCCACCACCCACTGCCCACCCCCACAACTCCACCATCCCGCCCCGAGTCCCGGTGGGGCCCCCCCAATCCTGAAATTTCCTAAGCCAATGACGCAGAGATATGTCCTAACAAACGCCATGGAATATCAGACTTCCCGAGCTTGGTACAAACACAGGGATATGTCGTAGGTACAAGTTGAACCCGCAGAGGTGTGCAGCTTGAACCCAGAGCTGGCTTGAACCCATGAATACAGCAGTACATTCAATGTGTTGGAAATTGCTCACCCGACAACAGAACGGGCAAATGATGTTAACTGCGTAAATTCCATTGGAATGGGTGAAAAACAGATGGCCTTTAATAATCCACCATATCGCTGGCTTGCGTGGGCGGATTGTCATGGAATTTGCATAATTTATACAAAATAGTATAATTAACATCCTCCATGAAAAAAAAAAAAACATCTTCTGCAGTTTTGAGAAATTGGAGTTTATCAGCTTGCACCGCTTTTTGGGACAACCTGTAATTAAACATTTCTATACATTAACCAATTATAATTAACCATGATGAAAAGAGTGAAGCGCAGGCACTATATGAAACACACACACGCGCGAGCGCGCACACACACATACGCACAAAGATCGAACGAATCAGACCAAGTTGACCATCAATCAAGCGGACCATGTTTGAGTGTTTTAGTACTTGTTAAAGGTCTATAGATACCACACAATAAAAGTCAATCATAGCTGATGATATTAGCCACAAAATAACATTTGCAGACGTGTCTCAGACTTTTGACCCTAGAGAGAGCCTAATTTTACTCGGCTTAGTTTATGTTAGCGTAAAGTTGTCCTAGGTTTACTGCCAGTGGTAGAAATGATCTTGTACACTTTTCCGGAACCATGGTCGTAACAAAAATCTTAAGCCATGCGTAAGATGAACTTTGCGATCACAGTTTCGGGATCGGACCCCTGGCTTATTAAATATTGTTAAATACTTACAGTTATCAGATCCACATGGACAACCAACGTCTTCAAAGTTTGGAAGACCCCAGCCTTGAGCTATGTTACCGTTACGGTCTGTCCAATATTTATACAGCACACCATCTTTCCTGAAATAAAAGTCAAAGAGAAATTGATATAAGTTTAAGTTAATTTTATCCAATGTCACGAACATCCACATTCTTATAAGCCATGAGTGGTTATCGCAGTAATCGGTGAGATGGTTCGAACAAACCGAAATCAATTCAACGACAAAGATGTCGTCTGCTTAGATTTTTGGCGCCAAAACATGTGAATTTAGGCTAAATGAGCTAAAATAGGCTACTTGTAACACAATTTAGTCAAATTTGACCATATTTTCACTAATATATGCCTATATAAGCTACGTGTAGTATCGCAGTAATCGGTGAGATGGGTCGAACGCACCGAAATCAATTTAATGACAAAAATCTTGTCTGCTTATATTTTTAGCGCAAAAATATGTGAATTTAGGACAAATGAGCTAAAATAGGCTACATGTATACACATTTTAGTCAAATTTGACTATATATTCACCAATAATTTAATTATATCCAATGTCACGAACATCAACATTCATTCTTAAACAGCTGTTGACTTCGTGAGCCAGGAGGAACATAACGACCAGGGTTAAACTTGTGAATTCATAAAACGTGTCGGTGGTAAGCACACGCATGTATTTTTAAAAATATTCTAGAGAATATTACTTGAAAAAATTATTCTTAGATGCGTCATGAAAAAAGGCACGAACGAATTTGATTACAAAGAGGCTCCGTTTCATTCCGGAGGATTACCGAATGTAATCTTAGAATCGACCGATCTTGATGAACATTACGAAACTTGGAAAGACAACATTTGAACGAGAACGATAGGTTTGAAAATTCGGGCAGCGGTTGGATTTTCGATAGGATCGGACATTTGAAAATCTTCACGGCGAAATTTAATCCAATGGGAGGTACATCGAGCTCCCAAAATACCTTTCTGGCAAGAAAGCGTTGATTAATAAAAACAAAATTAAGATAATCTTTTAGTAGGCAGTCACTCGAGCGTTAAATCCCACCGATGATAACTCACATCGGTTAGATGGAAATCTTAAAGTACAGGCTGAAAAGCTCAATACGTGGATCCTGGGTTTCCTACCGGAAATCATTTTTTACAGAAATTCCTATCCCACAATGCACCAACGATGCAAACCATCAATTCCATTTACTCATGGACATCAGCCTTTTTGGTTTACATGTCCATATTTTTGGAGGCACATCCTGATCGCGCACAAGAGTTGTTGAAGTACGCTTATACGATTAGGACAGCTGCTTCACGCTTTGCGGGCTGGGGCTGGCGATCTTATGATCAACAGTTCAGGTTACGGCAGCAGTTGCATCCTCAAAATTCTTGGGCCAGTATTGATGGGGAGCTTTGGTCCCTGTATGTTGTAGTTCCTCACAGTGATAGTCGAGGTGCAGACAGTCGTGTATGGCGCCAAAAAGGGCCTTATTCTGGTTTTCGTCGGCATTTCAAGCAAAGATATAACAATTCGGGCCAATCAGGAAGCAAGTCAACAGAAAAGGTGTGCTTTGATTTCAACAAGCACTTGTGTACCAGAAAAGACTGCATGTACAGTCACAAATGCTCTTTGTGTAGAGAGTTCGGCCATGGTGCCGCCAACTGCAAAAAGGGTAAATAATGCTGTTGCGAATGCAAGATGCGTTTGCCTAAATCGCGATGCGTCAATTTGTTTGTGCTGCAAATATCCTTCACCAATTATCTTAGATTCTTTACTCCCATTACTTGATCTTTTTCCAGATAAAAAAATCTGCTAGTATTTTAAGTGATGGGTTTGTTTTTGGATTTAGGCTGGGTTTTCACGGGTCTCGTAATTTTAGGGATGCTCCTAATTTGAAATCTGTTACTGCAGACCCAGATATGGCGATAACTAAACTTATGAAAGAGGTCAGCTTGAAACGCATCGCTGGTCCATTTTCACAGTTACCCATGTCAAATATAATTATATCACCCATTGGCCTGGTACCAAAATCTGAACCAGACAAATTCAGGTTAATACAACATTTATCTTTCCCAGAAGGCCAATCCATTAATGATGGTATTCATTCTGACTATTGTGTAGTTAAGTATGCCAGCATTGATGTATATAGCTACTCGTTTGGTATTGTGCGTAGGTAAGGGCGCCCTCATGGCCAAGGCAGACATCGAATCTGCATTCAGATTACTGCCTGTACACCCTAAGGATTTCCAGCTGTTAGGGATGAAAGTTGGGGAGAAGTTTTTTTGTTGACAAGCACTCCCTATAGGGGCTTCTTGTTCACCCGCCCTTTTTGAAAAATTTTCGACTTTCCTTGAATGGGCTGTAAACAGGCTTCAGCTTCTGATAACATTACTCACTATGCAGATGACTTCATGCTTGTTGGGTTGAGTGACGAGTCAAGTAGTCAATCATGCGCCCGCCTCGTTAGGATTGTTGAAGACTTGTGCAAAACTTTAGGGGTTCCACTAACATCAGAAAAGTCTGTCGGGCCTACTACTAAACTTACATATTTGGGTTTGGTAATTGATTCGGTAAATGAAACCATTTCAATTTCACAGAACAAAATTGCTGAAATCAAAAACAAAGCTATGAATGCCTTGAAGGCTTCTCAGATTTCATTGCGTGATCTTCAATCCTTAATTGGATCCTTATCCTTTGTTTGTAAGACGGTGTCACCTGGGCGCGCCTTCCTTCTTCTGGTGCAAAGCATGATTTGGAGATGTAGGTTTTATTCTTAGAACGTTTCAAGGCATTAGCTCCAGAAGCGGATGCGGTGTGCAGTCCAGTACCAGCTTTTGTTTGGACACTTTAAGTTGTGAAACTCAACGCCTTTTAACTGCATCTTTAGCTCTTGGTACTTGGACAGCTTATAGGCGCTGTGTGGAGAAATTCATTTACTTAGGTTTAGCAACCAATTAATTCTCTCTTGGCCAATCCCTAATGGGCACCTTCCTCTTTTTATTTCATTTTTATCCTTGCAAAATTGTGC
>JAMKCH010028433.1:0-17082 GCA_023653785.1 Ophioderma brevispina | reverse complement strand
ATAAAAATATTGTAATTAATGTTCAATGAATATTCTTTTGTGTTTCAATGATTTCTATAACAGTGACCAGTTGAGTCAAAAGTTCAATTGACTTCGCAGCACGCATTCAAATCCACAACGTCAACGTTTTATGACATGCTCTCTAATCCTTTTCAATAGGTGGTAATGGGTGTGGAATGGGATGGTGAATATCAATACTAAACAGCCATGAAGTAAATGTTAGTGTGAAATTCTCAGATACACACAAAATATAAACTTAAAGTCGACAGTTGTACAGAAAAAGTCGACATATAAGAGTGGTACTGTCTCGAAAGATGAAATTCGGAAATTTAATATGAAGTTTTCATCTAAAACGGAAGGCTACAAAGTACAGAAGACATCAAGTGAAATTTGGGGTCATTTGAGGTCAGGAGCAATGAGACAAAGCAACAGGGAGGTGTGTCTTCTGTTGCAAAGGCTGATTGGCTCGACACTTTCTTGTGTGTAGAATGATTTTTATGGACAAGTTACAGTGTGTATCCACAAATGTTTGAAAACAAGTTTACAGATCAAATTGACTACCGAAGTCGGTGGAGGTACTACGAACTATTTTCGCTGTCTGCTATACACGATCGTATAGGTTTCACACCACCTAAATGTGCTCAATCTTCATGCAAAATGGGCGCGAGATGTGAAAACGTCATTGTGTGTTCCTCAATGGAACCATCTCGCCTTAAAAGCTAACTTCTGCTTGAAGACATCATATCTCCTACCCAATCAATACAGAAATTAGGGTAGTTCTCCCCAAATTTTCAAGCGACTGGCTGCAAGACTAGCATGCACTGTGATCCTGGAGTCACAGCACTTTTTCAGTCAGGGTGGTCCCTGTAAGACTACGGTTTTTAAAATTGGTTTGTCGGGATCAACAATAACATATCAATGACAACCGTTTTTGATATTCCTAAAGATTTTATACTTAATATGATAGCCAAACCCCCATGATTTGAACCCAGAATTTCTTTTTTAGCCATTTCTCTCGTTTTAAGGGTATACTTGGCGAGGGTCACCAAAAAAAAAAACCTCATTGCAGTGGGGGCTGGATCTACCTGTTTCTCAGTTATTATGGTGTGAATCCATAAGGGCGGGGATTTGGTCTTAATCATTTTCAGGTGAGGGCAATTATATAAAAGCTTACACCCATGCAAAATATCAATTTGAAAAAACTGAGGGTGCACTATTTTTCAAATGTGACAGTGGTCTTTAAGGACAAAAGTGTACACAGAAAGATTAGAGGACCACAAACATTTCAAGATCATGCTAAAAATAAGTACTAACACTTTTGGGGGCGAAAAAAATGAGTGTAAAGTCAGGGGTTTTAGGTAAGAATAGGATTTTTGGTGGGATCACATGCCCTTATTGAGGGTGAAATTTCAAAACTGGGCATTGTGGGATTTGCCCTCTGGGATATGTTGACTATCTACTAACATATTCTTGCTGTCAGGCTTTCAATTTAAGTGGCAAATTGTCATTTGTCCAGTGTAGAGCACAAAATATAAACACAACAATTTAAAAAAATAAATCATTAAGCCTATACTTATACTCTGACATCATCACTCTACTACTACATGACATTCACTCACTTTTTTCAGAGATATAGAAATTACTAAAAAAGGATACAATTGATGTAATTGGGGGGTACTGATATCAAAGTAAACTCTATTATTCAACTATCATTATAAACGATGGATCGACCTCAGTGATTGGACAAGCTTTCAACGAAAGCTTTTATTTGTAGAGTTATCATTATACACTAGTTATTCAGATAACCTACAACAATAAAATTTGTTAATATTCCATCCGGGGTAACCTGTAAATAATGTTTGTTAAGTTCAGCTAGCTTTACAAAATGTTTGTTATACTTCAAATTTCAACACTATATGAACCACAAAACACATTCATGAACGCAATTTGGCATAAAAAGACCAGTCTTAATTTCCTGGAAAAAGATTTTGACTGAAATAGAGATTTTGAAGTACCATTTTCCTGTAAATAGCCATCCAAAATGTCCATAAAGTCATTGTCCTCATGAAGCATCCAACATGTGCCATAAAGCTTCAACATGTCCATAAAGCCATCCAATGTGTCCATAAGCATCAACATGTCCCTAAAGTCATCCAACATGTCCATAAAGCATCCAACATGTCCATAAACATCCCAAAATGTCTAACAGCATCAACAGTTCCATAAAGCAATCCATATGTCCATAACATTCCAACATGTCCCTAAAGCACATCAATATGTCCATAAAGCAATCCATAATGTCATGAAGCATCCAATGTCCATAAGCATCCAACATGTCTTCAAAGATCCATTGTCCTCAAAGCATCCAACATGTCCATAAATCATCAAACATTCCTAATAAAACACCCAACGTGTCCTAAAAGCATCCAAAATGTCCATAAAGCATTGTTCCTGAAGCATCCAACATGCCATAAAGCCTCCAAAATGTCCACAAAGTGTCCAACATGTCCATAAAGATCCAACCATGTTCCATAAACATCCCAACATGCTACAAGCATCCAACATGTCTATAAAGCATCCAACAGTCAATGAAGCATCCACAGTTCTATAGAACATCCAACATATCCATACGCATCCAACATGTCCTCATGATTCCTTTGCTTAGGGCAAATGAACCATGAAAAGCTTTCTGTGTTTCCCATTGTGTGTGTGTTTCGTCAATGTTTTGATGATCCACCTGGCGCTGATTATCTCTGCCGTGTAAGGTTGCGTTGTTTCTGTCATATATGGGTTCATAAAAAAAGCGCTTTGTAAAAAGGCGCATTACAATTATTATAATTATTATATAAACCATCAACCTATCCATAAAACATCCAACATGTCTATAAGCACCAACAGGTTCATAAAGCATCCACATGTCCATACAAATCCAACGTGTCATAAAGCTCCAACCAATGTCCTTTAAAGCATCCAATATGTCCTTAAAGAATCCAATATGTCCTTAAAGCATCCAACATGTCCATAAAGCTATGCAAACATGTCCATGAAGTATGCAACTTGTAAATACAGCATCCAAACATGTATATAGAGCATCACCAAATGTCCATGAAGTATGCAACATGTCCTAAAAGCAAACCAACATGTCCATAGAGCATCTAGCATTACATAAAGCATCCATTCTATGTCCATGAATAAGGCAATAATGGTCTCCATTAGATCTGTACAAACAGAAATCTTATATCCATGATGTTATCCACAGATAAGATGGTCCTATGCTATAAATGGAGTCTAGAAACAGCAGAGGTAAATCATTGAGTTAATAGTCCATGAATATCCATAAGTATCCAGTTTCCCCACAAAACATTCAAGTGATCAGGGGCCGGAAATTCGACGAGAACCTGAGAACCGGTTCACCTGAAGGTTCGCCCAAAAATACAACCTGCGGAGAACCAAATGGGTTCGCGCAAATTTGGCCAATCAAAACGATAAAACATTATGTGATTGTATTTTGTTTATTCGACGAAAATGACAGATCTCATAAATTCACTGATGTCAAAATAAGTGCCAAAATAGTGAAAATGTAAGTAATAAAGTTCAATATCATGACCCTTCTGCGAAGCGTTTCCATTGAATGACTTAACAGAATTATCAACAAGTTGCATTTTTTTGTTTTTTTTTCTATCATATCGATTACAAAAACGAGACGTAACTTCAAAGATTGTTCCTCATTGGTTGTTGTCGACACTTAATGCGTTATTCTACCAATCACTTAATGCACACTGAGCGTCTGATCGAATTGTGATGTCATATTTCGGAAACGTGCTTACTCTGTACCCAAGTTAAAAAGAACCTTGATCCATGTGTAAGTAATGTCATTCCCATTTTCGTTAGACATTTAGGCAACAATATGCATATTTAGGGAAAAAAATCTATTATCCATTTGATATGTATACCAATAATATTCAAGAAAATTTTGGGAAAAATTCGAAAAGATTAAATTAAAATCCTATCCAGGGTTATCGCAGAATGAGGTTTGTTTACGATCAAGCTTTTGACAGATGATGAATTCTGAGCCGCGAGGACGGCATTCGCGGAGCTTGACAACATGTTCTGGACAACACAAATACAAACAAAGGAATCTTTATTTAATATATTGTATAATAACAACATACCAGGATTTCAGTTTTGTCGATCAAATTTAAACTTGAACAGTCCTATTAGTGTTAGAAGACTGTCCACGTTTCATTTCTTTATCTCAATATAATTGAGAATGGTAAATTTGTTAGGTTCTCGCAAAAATCTTCCCCCCCCTCCCCCCCCCCACATGAAGACCTAAAGCAGAGAACTTGAAGGGTCTCAAGTTCTCGCAAAGGTCCTTTTGAGAGAACCTGAATAGGTTCTCGCAGACTCCGACGAATTTCTGGCTGTGATTCATAAAACATCCTTAATTATCCATGGTTGGCCTTGTTGCATTCAAAATGTCCATGAAGCACCCAATCCTAGTTCCATAAAGACAGTAGTTCAGAGCATTCTTAGTTATCCTGAAGTATTAAAATTGTCACCAGGAAGAATCCATGTTGTTCGGAGGCATTTTAATTATCCATGAAGTATTAAATTGTGAAGCATCCAGAAAGGTCATACAAGATCTATTAGTCATGAAGCATCCAGAAAATATTCTTGGTTGCCCATGAACTACCTGTACTAGGCATGTAAAACCATGGGTCCATTAAAGCATCCAGTTTCTCCATGAAGTGATTCTGGTCTCCATGAAGGATTTATGCTGTCTGTCTGAAGTCTATGTGGTCCACAGAGCATCATGGTGGACTACAAAAAAAACACTGTCTCCACAAGCATCCACTGTCTTCAGGAAGGATCCATTTTTATATGCTCCCATTAATAAAAAGTGGAAGACTTCTTCGTCATATCCACTAGTTATGGTAATGGATTGTGGTGATGTCAGAATTTATTCAGCTGAGTAGCTGATCTAGAGCCGTGTGTACCCTAACATGGCCCACTCTGAGGCTGGGGCAGATGGGACAGTCGGGGGTTTTCACCCTACTCTTATTCGAAACGGGCCTTTCCGGATGCTTACCTGTACAGGTGGGACTCTGTTGTTACACGGGAATGACGGCTTAACATCCCTAAGAAGGACGAGCCCGAGTGTTTTCATGATTCATTGCACAATCCAAGTGAAACCATGGAGGAGAGGGCGTATTCGTTTTTTATCAATAAGTGGTATACAGATCAAATCCAGAATTGAGTACCGGATAAATCCCAGCAAGAACCAAGAATTTTGGTAAATTGCCACCACAGGCAAGCACCCTAACCACTGGCCACACTCTTGGTATACCTGGAGTAGCAGTTCTGTGTGTTATATCCAAAAGGAACAATGATAGAATATTTTGAATCCATGGGTGTAATAAGAAGACAGTGTCAGGAGGGGCTATGACATTATTTTCTCAGTGTTGATAATTTTGGCCCAGTGGGATATCTGGCCCCACCTCCAGATAACACCCCTCTTTTGCAGAAATAAGCCTCATACGTCGGCCCACATAACATACTGTCTTATCTGACGAAATGCCGTTTTCGAAGAAAATGCATTGAAATTCTAAGGGAGATTTCAATGTTTGTACTATGTAATTAAACATTACAATTTACTTTTTAATTTTTGCAGTTCCCGAAGAAAAAATTCTGGTTTAAGTTTTAACCTTGCGGAGTTTTGAAAGTGCAATTATATTACTGATATAAAGCTTTACAAGTCAGAGTCTGTATGTGAAACGCAAAAAAAAGTCGTATTTTAACATAAGACGCTAATTTCACAGTATTATGTATACGTTCAGATAGATTACTATGTGAAAACGACATGTTCACGCACGAGGCAGATACGAAGCACATAGATCTGCTATGTGAAAAGCGTAAAACAGCTTGTTTTACGAACACGTTAATTATCCTACTATTGAAATTAAGTGTAAATGAAAAACATAAGACAGTATTGTGAAATCGCGAATATGCAGAGATTGAGCTAATGATCAAAATTCTTAATTAATATCACTAAGGTCACTTTCAAGATTGTAAAACTTTTGTGCATGTATAGACCATACATTATCAGTATATATGCAAAATATCT
This sequence comes from Ophioderma brevispina, assembly GCA_023653785.1. NCBI lineage: Eukaryota > Metazoa > Echinodermata > Ophiuroidea > Amphilepidida > Ophiodermatidae > Ophioderma > Ophioderma brevispina. The sequence continues at coordinate 10,955 of JAMKCH010028433.1, read as the reverse complement.
GACAAAGTCAAAAATGTCAAATAAGACAGTATGTGATGTGGGCGACGATATGCATGGCTATCCCTTTTCACTGAGGATTTTTTGCCCCAGGAGACCATTTTCTGTTGAGTTATGCAGCACTTTCAGCTAATTACATTTAAAAAATAACCTGTCTCACATCATGCATGGTTTTTTAAGTATGTCAATTCAGTAGGCGTTTCATGTTCCTTCCACTTTAACAGATTGGGAGTATACATAAAGTACTACCGCATGTTTCTCATAAAGCATTCATGTTGGCCATAAACATCCTATTTTACACAAAGGAATTAATGATGATATTAACATCCATATCTGTTTTTTTACTTCATACAATGTTTTGTCTTGTCGATAATCTTTCTTTGATGTTCAGCAACAACTACAGTGGCCATAAAGCATTCATGGTCTTCATGAACATTGCAATGTGGTCCAATGAAGGACCCACCATAAAACCTTTACTACAAAAATAGTAGTGTGGTATAACCCCTTGCGTTTCTACCTTCCTAGCTATTCCAGCATTTAGCACTATTTTTTGATTGGTCATGTTGAAAGTCTATCATGTACTGAGCACTCATAGCTACTGTAAAAAGTGGTATGGGTTTAATTACACAGAGATATAGAAACACTAATTTTGATGGTCATTTGAACGAATATCATGTAATGCGTCACATCAGAGCTACTGTAAAAAACTGTGGTATGTGTAATTACACAGAGATATAGAAACATATTTTGTAGTGGTCATTTGAAAGGTATAGCATGTTAATGAGCAATCGATAAGCTACTGTAAAAGGTTGTATGGTATAATTCCAGATATAGAAACACTATTTTGATTGGTGTCATTTGAAAGTCCTATCATGTAATGAGCCATCATAGCTACTGTAAAAAGGTGGTATGGTTAATTACACAGATATATAGAACCACTATTTTTGATTGGTCATTTGAAAGGCAATATCATGTACTGGTCGAATCGAGGTAGGGTTTACACAGAGATTAGAAGCACTATTTTGATTGGTTACTCAGAGGGCCATCTCCATTGTGCCTTCTGAATGGCCAATCAGACAACGTATCATAAGGGGGTAGTACCCAGGGACGTTAAGGCTGACTCAGGCATTTCAAATATATTATTTTTTTTTTTTTTTTAATTTGAATTAATTAAAGATATCACATAAATTTCCATTCCCAAGTTATGAGTCGGATTTTTCCGTTTTCATGCAGTAAACATTATGCACAGTATAACGTGCCATAGGATACAGTGTATACAAAAATTCCAGATCCGGATTTTTATCAACAAAGTGTGATTTTCTATATGAAAGGACTTCGGATTTGACTTAGACTGTATATGGACAAGCATATGTTCATGCAAAAACATGAATTTGTTTGAAATTGATTGCGCCCTCATCGGGAAATCTCTGAGTCAGCCCTTTAAGCTGGCCCCACAAGTAGGGGTTTAAGTAGACTAAGTATCTGTAGTTTGAAATTAGACTTCAGAACAAATAATCACCTTTTCTTAAAACTATGCAATTAGCTCAGCAATCGTGGCCAGAAAAAGTATATCGTAATTGAAGTGCAAGAGGTTGAAGTTCAATAGCTTGCCACTTATCCGCTTCCCATCTACACACACTGATTATGCCAAGTCTTTGGTCGGTCAGTGGCTCTTGAATGGTTGCTTCATTTTGACTGGGTTTGCCTGAAGAACCATTTCCAGAGCCACCGCTCAGAAAGATAAATTGAGTTGTTCTAATACATTGCATCCCCACCAGACCCCCCCACAGCACACACATTTTCACATGCAGCTATTGCACTTTACCACCTTGTTGTACTCACATGACAATATACCATACTAGACCTTATCATCACCAATTAGAAGTTAATTGGCCCATTGAGTTGAGGTGGTAGAGTAGATTAAACATTTTATTGAAAATGTCCAATGATATTATATTCAAAACCTAGACAGAAAATTATAGGGCACACAGCGACCTCAATACTTTATGTCAATATTCAGATGATTACTTCAACATGTTTTTTAGGTAAGGTCCAGGGACAAAGCGATATGGATCACTAAATGTCCCCTTGAGGTCACTTGCTGACATAATCGTATAGGAAACTGTGACCCCTGTATGACCTTTTGACCCTAGAGGGCACTATAAGGAAAGGTTCCCACAACCTTACAATGTTGTTCCCACTCACCATGCCCACTGAACTTTCAAATAACATATCAAAGGATGATGAAAGCATGGTGAATGCATACCTGAACATACACATAAACACCCAAACATCCTATCTTTGTAGTAGTACAGATGTTTTGTAAACCCAAGGTGAATTTTACATTTCATTTGAATGCAAATCCCGATTTACCCTGTTTTAGTTATCCGTAGCTTTCTCTTTAATTATTTTTCAGTTGATCCTAAGCATGTACTATTTATAGTACTTCAAGACTTACATCGAGGCATGTAAAAAATAGCTATCTATGTAGATAGCAATTTCAACCTTATCCATACTATTTCGTAGGCTTCTGACACACATTCTGCCAACAGTCTGCCAATTGATCTCCTTTTCATTTTAATATAAAGCTAGTTTACAAGTTATACTTATCAAGTCAGTTTTTATCTGAGGCTATTTGAAGGCAAAGCCATTTATTTACAACAATATTTTTACATTAGGGGATCTACCTGATTCTCACGCCCGTTAAAACCCCACCACTCATACCAGCAAACCTGAGATTTTTACTATCGTTTAAAACTTTGTTGTTTCTCATCTTATATGCCACATATATGGGCGGACTTCCTTTCCCCATAATTACAAGCTAATATGGCTTGTTATGGGTACTGGAAATCATATGTAAGTAATCGATGGGCTAATTTATCACACGATTACAACTTCATTTTAAAATGCATGTCAGATTCAAATGGAATTAAGGTATGTTTGTGGATGGCCTTGATAACATTATTTTGAAAAAGTGGGGGCACATTAAGGAAAGCATGTTAAAACTGTTTGCCTATCTACTGTATATACCTATGAAAAACCTGATTTAAGCAAAAAATAAATTTGCACGTAGCGCTACTCGCTGCTGCGATATTTTTTTCCTTCCTTTTCTGAATCGCACAGGGCCCGGTCTGATTGATGACATCGTATAGGGACATTTGGCGGCACACTACGACACACACGAGCTGTCTCTACACAGTTGTGGGCACGACAAGCAGCATGTGATTTCGAAAAAGGAAAACGAAAAACCGAGTATTTTTATCGGTTTTTGAATTTCTTAAATAATATCATGATTGTACGCTGGTGCGACTCACAAAGAAAGAAAGGCGGCGAAGTGCTCAGGAATTGGGCTTTGCAACGATGCTCCGAAACGGCATTGCTATAGAATTTGGCCACATCTCTCCGTGATGGAGCAGTGGCAATGATTTTTTACCAGGCATCGAGACTTTATCTTCAATGCACACCTGTTCTCGCCAGGTGCAGGATGAGTATGGGAGACTTGGTTGGCACTCCGGTTGTGTGATTCAAAATTTTGGTACAGATACAGAGCAGCAGAGCAGGACAAAAAATCCGACATTAGGACAGAGACAAAGTCCAGAGACAAAACTTTTTTTTTGGCGGGGGGGACTTATTTTCCACCATTTAGTAAGCTGTTTGAATATAATAGTTCTATCTATATGATGAAGATATGGCCAACTCCAAAAAGCTGCAAAATCAGGGAACACTGTTCAAATAGGAAAGTTGAACTTTCTATTTTATTAGTCTTTAAAAAGCATGTCCTTGTCTTTAAACAGGGACCAGAAAATGTACAAATTAAGTGGTAAAAAAAGGTATTAAAATGATCACAAGCAATTATTCCTAGTAAGACCATAACTCAGAGCACTTCCACATTTGTGAAAGTTCATTGATATGTGCAAAATGTAAAACTTCCAGTTCACAAAATTCATCATTTTTTTCAGATACTGTCACTTTAAAAGGCCCTTATAGTGCATAACTAACATAATGGACACATTCCGGTTTTAATGAGTTGTCGATCACATAATTGCTAATTGGAATGATATAAATGCATCTTAGATAAATAGCTGACCAAGCTTGTTGGTGTGTGTAAAAATGAACATCAATTAAACAGGATGGTAAAAACATTGCCCTTGGTCCTTGAGGGTGCAGGTACACAGAGATCTACAGTATACACCCAGGTCTAGATCTTTATCAAGCGTCTTATTCATGTTACATTACCATTATGCATTATGTTCCCTAACTGGGGACAAGTTTATAGTATTGCGGTTGGGGGACACATGTGTATTCAATCAAGTTCTAGATTGCCAATGAAAATGTAGACAAGGGATGGAATAAAATTACACAGATCTATTTTCAGCTAATGTGAGAGTGGAGAGTACAGGTGCAAGGACATTGTTACATTTTAGGTGTAACTGAAAAATATGCGCATCAAAATCGCCTTGTTGTTTTTTTCCCCTTTTAAGAATTTCTGTACAGCCAAACTAAAGGTAAGAATCTAATGAGCATATAATCTCTACGAATTTCACTACATAATGAACAATATAGGGTTGCTACGCTGACTCACAAAAAAACGGTCGGCAATTTTTGGGTGAAAATGATTCCCATAGCCAGAGTGTAAACTAGCAAACAAAAGGCGCCGTATTTTTACCTAAGTGATAGCAGGAGACTGGAATGGTAGCCACTTGTTAGGAAATGACATGAGCATTTTGGAGTGTCTATTCGTTTCACTTACATGCTAGAAACAATCCAAAGAAATGGTCTAAAAGCTACCAAACAGCCTCGCCATCGAAGTTGTTGGGAGTGAAGTTCCGTGTTTTCAATCCAATTGAAACTAAGAATCGGAGCTACAAAGTACGCAGTGTTGTGTGTTGTGAATGTTAAAATTAATAATTAATTGCACTGATTATCCATGACTAATCGAAGATCTGCAATTTACTCTTGTGAATCTAAGATAAGAAAGATTTGTCACCATAATCAGCACAAACTGATGGAACTGAAAACCCAGCTTAATCCTTTGCCAACACGGGAAAGCGACTACAGCCGACTGAACAATAAAATTTGTCAATTTATTTATTTTTTATATATTTTCGCAAAAATATTTAAGTCCAGTGCATATTCAGACTCAGCAGAAAAAATGCATCTAAATTGTCCAAACAAGGCCTAGTCTTTGCTGATATTCATTTTAGATGGCATTCCAAATGACCTGCACGCATTTGTGTGCCTGTCTAAAGCCAAACTTAATGTGCTATATTACGTATATAGAATTGGCCCATGTCGATAGGGTAGTGTAAATCTCATTTTAATGGGGTAAAAATGGATCATCTATAAAATTATTTCATATCGGACTCATTTTCGTCACCAAATCCTTCAATTTTTAAGCATAGAAAGTAGAAAATATGCAGATATGAAAAACATCAGCCTGCGTTACAGTTGGGTAAACAGGTCATGGTCGAATGTTGTGTTCCTTCATGCACATCTTTTTTTAATTAACTCTGCCCCAGCAGATTTTAATGATGGTAATAGAGAAAAGATAACATATCCCATTAAAGACACTATGCAGTGATTTGCTTATCGCAAATCGAAAAATCATCAAAAATACAGATTTTTGCATGTGTATAACACGTACGAGTATCCTAACAACCTGCAAATGAATAAGACCAGAAGCAACATAACATGAATCAAATCTGAAATTTAGTCATTACTGTCCATACGGACACTCACTACAACACATAATGAATGGAGAATCATATTTGGAACACTGCCATTCGTTCTGTCAATTCTATACAGTGGAAAAAGTAATTCTGCGAATTCTACAGACTTATCTTCACTTGTAGCTATTCCTGCAATTTCACATATTTTGAACCTCTCTGATAAATCATGATTTTTAGGTTGTCTTTAATATATTGCTCACAGCTGTACCAAAAACGAACTGGGAGTAATCTGTTATGGCTAAATGAACTATCTTATGTACAAAAAAGTTCAACCCCCTACGTGCTTTGTAGACTTGGTAGAGGTGTCTTTGAATAACAGTACATTTCTTTGGTTCAATTGATTATGAATCTTCCATCTTTATGTGGCACGTGTATGCTCTAGAATGTAACGTTTTCCACCACGTAATAGACCATCAGCCGAGAAGGTTTTGGTTAGACGACACGAGATACCAATATCTGAACGGGAAAATTCAGAGAAAATATAAACTTTGCAAATATGAAAGTCTGCCGGGACCCCGTTGGTGCGTGTAGCCCCAGGAGAGGGTTGAAGTTACTATGGGGGTTCAAATGTTTGAACCGCTCTAAAGTCTAATATAATATAGCTCAAAATTATTCCTTAGGTAAGCAGGAGTAAAAAAGTCAATTGGGTCACACGCGCGTGGTGCTTCCTTTCAAGATATTTGGGAAAATAGGCTAAAGGGTCATGTGTTTATTCCAATAAAGGTCAACCCTTTGCAATCCCAGATTTGTTTGTAAAAATATTTTTTAATGGTAAAATGATACTGAATCCCAAATATGAAATGCTTTTGCACCTTTGCATCTCCTGTTGTTATAACTTGAAGGGGTACAAAACTCCCTGTAGGACTCTATGGGGATGGGGACATTATACCCTTCCCTATGAAAGGGAACCAACCCTATGCAAAATAAAAAGCATATTTTGAATCACTATCATTAATCTGTTTTTTAATATTTTTTACAAGAAGTCTTGGTAGTCATTTTTGACCTTTCTTGATAACCAAATGACCTTTTCCTTTTTCCCAAATATCTGGAACGGAAGCACCACACACATGTGACCCATTGAACTTTTTTTACTCCTGGTAACATAAGGACTAATTTGAGCTTTTCCATTGATTTAGAGCAGGTCAAATATTTGACCGCCCATAGAAACTTTACCCCTCTCCCGGGGCTACACGCAACAACGGGCTCCGTCAGACTCCATATTTCAAAAGTATATTTTTTCTTCCGAATTGTCCCGTTTCAGCTATTGGTACTCGGTCGTCTACCCAAACTTCTGGGCTGACGGTCTAAAGCTTGAAAGAGCCACACAGAGATTATACACTGACTCGAATGAGGGGATTCCACAATCAGACATCTAAGATGTTTGTTCCTGAGTATATGAAATCTCACATGGCAGAATGCATTGAGAGAAACCCAAGTCATAGGCTGGTATTCTCAAAGGGTTCCTCTTTAACTGGGGTTTAAACCAGATTAAGTCCTACTAGAGTGGAACTTTTTTCCTTTCAAAATCCTGTAAAAGTTAGATTTAATAGATAAAAATTCCTCAGGCAGGGGCATAACATACCTAACCTCTGGGGGGGGCAAAGACTCAAGAGTTTGTCCACCTATTTTCAGGTGCCAATTTTCCCGGCTGCTGCGCTCGCCGGTTAGACCCAATTTTTTCCAGTTCGGTTCGAAATTCTGAAAGGGGGGGGTGGCCACAACAGAAAACTCATTATTTCCTTCTCATTCACTTTTCCCTTCTCTTTCTCCTCTTCCTCCTTCCCCTTCTCTCATCTCTCATCCTTCCTCCTCTTTCCCGTTCTTCCTTCGTTCTTCCCTACGTTTCCCGAAGGTCGAGCTGATTTTCCTGGTAAGAGTGCTCTGGGGGGGGGGGGAATGTGGCCCCCACCTGTTTTTACGCTACTACTCAGATGGGCCGTTCCGGCCCATCCCACGAGGAATTTTCTCACACACCCATACAGCACATTTTTTGGAGTATTTGAAATGAAAAAAGTCCACTCATGTAGGACTACCTCCCTTGGTTTAAACCAAGTTTAAAGTTAGGCTCCCTTTCAGAATACCAGCCATATGTTCTAGTAGTAGAACTTTTTATTTCTATTGACTACTGCATGCAATCAGGGGGTTATTTTTTGTACAGGATATATTCATATTGCAAATAAAAACCGTTATTGCAAATCTAACCTTTTGCTCCAAAATGACTCAAAACAAACATTTTTCCTTATGTAAAAAAAAAACAATGCCAGTTCAAAGAGCCAGTTGTCGACACATTGTGTGTCCCAGTCCAAAAATTTGAAATTCATATAAGGATTGCCATGATTTGAAAAACATGATACCATGCATTGCTTTTAATTGTGTATGGCTTTCTATTGTAGATACATTTCAAAAGTCGCCCTTAACCAACTACAACCGCTAAGTCAGACGTATCTAGCTTACCATTGTCTGCATACATAACGACGACTGTTTTGTTTTGTTTTTCTGATGATTGGGAGAGATGCGACAGGTATGTTAGTAAAAAAAGCTTTTGCGAGTAAATAACAGAGCATTGAACATTCAATCATGTCAATACACCACATGCGATACATTCCTTGGTATGGCAAAATTAAGCTGTTGACGATCTTGTCCCAAATTTGCCGAATACAGTGCAGATACAACACTACAAAATTTAAAAGTGTTATTTTAATATCATATCACAATGACTATTTTGCTGTTTTTTATGAAAAATCAGAACATTAATGACCCTAACTTAATATATCACTAATTAGATCATATTTTATTTTCAAAGTTTGTTTTGATTTGTATAAAAACAATACAAATATATTTGCCAATATTTTAAATTCAAAAATTATGCCGGTTTTAACATATATACACAAGCCTCATTCATTCATGCAACTCACCAAAACTTTTAAAAAAATTACAAGCAATACTAGTGCAAACCACAAACAATTTGGGGTCTTTGATGTGGGTCGGTCAGGGGTTGTCCCATGACCCACATACTACCTTTCCTTGTTTTCTCTATTCAGACAAAAAAATCAGAAATAACCCCTTCCAGTGGAGTTGATTCTTCAAACTCCAACGGTTTTGAATAAGAAAATATTCCTTGACAACACTATGAAACTATTCCAGCATTTTTCGTCAAGATTTCGCTTTTTCGTGTTAACCCAATGGCGATGTCTGAAATTTGGATTTCTTGGCCCTCCCTCCATTGTATATACAAATTTAATATTTACTATTTTTGTTGGAGGTAATTCATAAGATAGAGTACTATAACATTTTGTTTATAAGGTGGATTACATGAATCATTTGCTTTGAAAACAAGATTTTGATAGGTGAGATGTCAATAAGCTTTCATTCACCCCCCCCCCACAAAAAAAAAAAAAAAAAGTTGGTCTGATAGCTAATCTGAGCATGACACAGTGCCGCATTATTTTTCTGAAGACAAAATTTGTGCTTTTATATTCAAAGTAAAAAAATATTTAATATTGCAGTTATCTCTACAATCAAGACAAATGCATATTTCACAGCACATCACCAATTTGCAAAGTTGCTGTGTGAAAAGTTTTAAAAGAAACATTTGGAGCCCTTACAAGTTTTGTCTTTTAGATGAATCAAAAATAAAAACTATGTATTACCTTAAAGGTGTCATCACTTTGAGACAAATTGTATTATTTTGTCTAAATAAAGAAACAAGCTAATATTTATAATGACCTTGCCCCACACGAACAGTTTACACTTTCAGTCAGCCCACAAGACTTCAAATAAATGTCCCTTTGCTAGCCTACAGTAATATAGCTCTTTGTAAGTCTTCAACTTTTATTAAGTGATCGCTCGTGGGGACTATTCAGTCTAGGTACCTGGGGGGTACAATGTGGGCAATATATAAACCAGCGTCATTCAACCAATATAAAAAATGTCAAAGCAATGCACATGAAAGGCATGATTGGTGCAGAAATAAAATGTTTTAAAATTAATCCAATGGATTACAAATTTATAGAAATTTTTTTTTTTTTTTTTTTTAAAAAAAAGAACTTTGAGTATTTTAACAACAACATAAAACCATGCATTTTAGAGAGTACTCAATTTTTGGTTGGGTCAGAGGGGGTTTTGAATCAATCCCATGATGCATAGCAATGTGGCCTTACCGTAATGTCCTAAACACATGTCAGTACTTAGGAGCAAGTATTTTCAAGTTTTAAAAGACTCACAAGACATTTTCATAATCCTCAAAAAGGGTTTTTATGTGTAAAGAATAGGAGTTTTATGTGATCACATGACCCTATCTAGGTGAAATTTTCAAAAACCTGGTGCATTGTGGTGGATGACTCAAAACACCCTCTGGTTGTGGGTAAATACGTGCCTGCCTCTGAGATCGGCAAGTCAGCCCATGGCTATAAACCAATTTCCACAAAAATTTTACCCATCATATGCACAAATTTTGCAACCGCTTAAACCCAACTTGGCAAATTAAACCAATGGTCAGGCTCTGCTGAGGTAAATTCGAGCTATCTTCAAAAATATGAGAACATTGAAAAAAAACCTCATATACCAAAACTGACCTGAGGAAAAAAAGGGCAATTAATATACCAAATGTCCTTAATAGCCCCCACATTTGTAGCACGTATGTCCTGAATAAGCACTTGTAACTGAGTAGCCTTTAGGCATTTGAAAAGAATTAATCTTAACATTCCATGGGTACTATCTGCTCTAGATAGCACTTTAAGTGTCCTGGATTCTGATATTTATCCACACTCTCCAGTATACCCGGCTATACATGAGGATGTCTTGTTTGGTTAAGATAAACGCATGCTACACGCATTGTTTGTTAATAACTGACAGAACTTTGGTGTGTAAATATGAACCCACTGAAACATTCGTGCCAATACATGCTCCTGCATATTGAGTATGCTGACTTTCATATGACACAGCTTCATCCCTAATTTAACTCTATTAAGTGACTTGATTCAAGGTACCCACATACCTATCATCCCTATGGGAATCTTTTTATTATTAATACAGGGTGATCAAAAAGATTTACCTCATTTTAGAAAAATATTAAAAATAATTTAACAAGTTTAGAAATGGCTTTTTTACTGAAAAATAATAGCTCATTATATCCACTTTCATTGGTAAAAAAAAAATCGAAATTTAACCTTTTCGCATATTATAGATAAGGAAAATTAACGAAAGCCGCCAAAAACCATAATTGACCAC